>CAJQZJ010032130.1:8601018-8654663 GCA_907164525.1 Lophiomys imhausi
CCTTGTTTTTCAGTCCAAAGAGACTCCCCTCATTTCACCTGACTTCACCCGTAAGCTGATAAGCTAACTGCTCACAGCGAAGTTGATCTTCATGCCCCGAATTAAAAGACTGTATCAGAAACCTATATATTCACTAAATCTAACATCTATCAGCCCCTACAGAATGGTAATTGGGCCACTGAAGAAATTTGGAAAGAAATTTTACAAATTAGATGAGAAGAAATTTTAAAGTAAAAAAAGGCAGGTTAAATATACAAGAAAACAGTGAATTGCCCTGGTCAATGCCATGTGAGCAGAAGCATCAGGTGGCATTTTGTGTGTCATTGTGTACATGTACATACGTATGTGTGTGTGCATGTGTGTATTTATAAAAATGTAGATATGTGTGTGTAGGAAAGTATGTGAATGCCAGGCAAGAGTTCACGTTCAAGTGTCCTTCCTCAGAAGTCTTGTTATCCTGAGGGTCCAGAGACCGTCATTATGACCTGAGGCTCACTGATTCAGCTAGGCTGGCTCGTCTTAGAGCCCCATGAATCCACCTGCCTCCATTAATTCAGCACTTCGATTAGAGTCATGTGCTACCATGCATGACTTTTTAATGTTTATGCTAGGGAAAAAAACTCAGGTACTTCTGCTCTAAAGTCAAGCACTTCACCTACTAAGCTATTTGCCCAACATTGCCAAACTTTATTTTTTTTTAAGCTGGAAGAATCTAGTACCTGCGTTCAAAACATACCACAAAGTTACAGTTACTAAAAACAGCATGGTATAGGAATAAAACCAAACACAAACCAATGAAACAGGATAGAGACTAACCACAGATTAACCACAAATAACTAATCTATGTTTACACACCTAATTGATATTTTTATTGACATATATTCATTGTACTAGGTGCTATATATGTGTTTTCATATAAGTATGTAATGTACTTTGAACTAATTTCTTCCCTTCCCTTTATCATTCAACATTATCCCTTTTTGCTTCCCTATACAAGAATTTCATTTCTACTTTCACTATATTTATATACATATATATACAATGAACATATATATTCATAAAATCACATATATATATAATGATTTTATAACATATTTGTTATATATGATTTTATGAGTATAGGATGCACATATATAAAACATATAATGCTTCCCTTTGTGAAAATGACTTAATTAATTTAATAACAGTAACTTATAGCTTACTTTCTATTTTTGGGATAAAACACTGACCAAAACCAACTTGGGAAGAAAAAGCTTTATTTCATCTTACATTTTCAGTTACAGCCCATCATGGAGGGAAATCAGGGCAGGAATTCAAGACAGAAACCTGGAAGCAGGCAGGAAGTGAAGTAGAGGCCATGTATTCCTTAGTGGTTCGTTCACTGAGAATTATATATATAATCCAGGACCATCTGCTCAGGGGTAGTACCACCTACAGTAGGCTGGGCCCTCACACATGAATCATTAATCAAAGAAAATGCCCCCATATCTCACCTGCAGACCAATCTTTATAGAGGCATTTATTTTTCCAATTGAGTTTCCCTCTTCCCAGATGACCCTAGATTGTGTCAAGTTGACAAAAACTAATCAGCACATATGCAAATCCTCAGTTGTATCCATTTTCCTGAAAATTTTACAATTATGTTTTTCTTCATGATGAATAAACTCCCACTATATTTCTCTTGTCCGTTCCTCTGTTAATGGACACTTACATAGGCTCTATAACTTAGCTGTCATGACTACTCCTGCAATAATCATTGATGTGAAAGTGTCTCTGTGATATGCTGACTTAAGAGTTCTTTGAACAAATACCCAAGCACAGCATAGCTGGTTCATATAACAGTTTTCAGTTGTTTGAGGAGCCTCCTTGTTGATTTCCACAATGGTCTTTACTTTTCTTTTTGCATCTTCATCAACATTTGCTTTTATTTGCTTTCTTAAAATGTTTTTAATTGAAATAGCATTATATCACTTCCCCCTCCCTTTTCTCCTCCATCCTCTCCCAACTAACTTCCTCTAAATCCCTCCAATGTCATTCTAACTCAAAAGTTCATAGACCCCCTTTCTTTGACTATTATTGTTACATATCTATGTGCATATATATGTATGTTATATATAATATATACATATATTTATATATACATTCTGCTGAATGCATTCTTGTGGGTGATGTGCATACAATTGCAGGGCTAACCACTCTGTATTAGAAAACCAATATTAGGCCTCATCCCTAGGACAGACTAATTTTCCCTCTCCCGCAAGTCATAGTTGCCTATAGTTCTTTGCTAGGAGTGGCACTCCACAAAATTTTCTCCCTGCCAAGCTAACTAATATTGCTATTGTTCCAGTCTTACTTATGTAACCATTTACAATCTTTCTTTCTCCTCTTCTACAATGTTCCCTGAGCCATAGATGCAGGAGCTCTGACATAGATGTATCCACTGGGGCTGGGAGCACCACGATCTATTGACTTACACATTAATATCAGGCTTCTCCAAGTTACAAACTTTTCCCAGAAGTCTTTATTTAGCAAGAATTGACCCCCTATCAGGCTAGGCAGATGTGTTGTGAGAACTTAGGCAAGAAAGCAACAGGATTTCTCACAGGTGTGTGCATGGTGTCAGCTTTTCCTTGTGATTTGCCTTGGTCAAAGCTGTGAGCAGAAGTTCCAGTTGGCACTGATCAGCACCACCCTAAGAGGCGCTGAGTACTTCCATCGCTGGTCTTTACCCCTGCTGCAAATCTCCCAATACTATTCAACTTCCATCACAGCCTAGGAAAGACATTCTGGAAAGGTCAGAAATAACCTGAAGCTAACCCATAAGTAGAAAATATATAATGGATACTTTGTTAATAAGGTAATAATGTACAATACATATTTTGTGTTGAGTCATTAGGATTTAGACTTGGAAATTTTGCCAAAAGTTTATTAATATACTATTTTCTAATAGATCATTTCAATCATTTGTAAGTCATTAGTAACAGACAAATCTTATCGGCAGTGAAGGTCTGTGCCAATTCCTATTAAGTATTCAAAATAAGCCCTCATGTCTAACTAGAAGAACTTAGATACAAATTTGAAAACCACAGGCATACAAAACAGTGGAAAGGTTTGACATAGTGATGAGAGGAGTCTCAACAAAGGAAAGGAAAAAAAATAATGTAAAAAAGATGTGAAAAGAAAAAAAGGGAAGAGAATGGTTAGGGAATATGATAAAGGGAGAAAGAGAAAAAGGAAAATACTGTTCTTAAACTATAAAATTTCATGGAAGTTTCCTCTAAGAACCCTTCCTTCTAGAATGAATTTCTTCACTACACAAAGAACAGTTAGCCCTATAAGTTGTAACCATTAATACACTCTAAATTATCGAGTGCAAGTTGGTGTTTCTGCCTCATCTTGCTCATGATATTTTATCCTACAGGAGTATTATCTTCAAAGTGATAGATGGTGGCAACGGACTTAAAGTCAAACACCAAACAGCCCAGGTGGCCTGCTCTTCCGGTTATTTGGTGAAATCAAAGTCTAAAAGGCTAAGGCCCAAAACACAAGAACTCTCTGGAAAACATAGGAGTTCTCTGAATCCTTTCCCATGATTATGTGACTTGGGAAGATATAATTTTATGTAGCAATTAATGTTTGTATTATGCAACGAATTTTGCTGGCAAACACTGCTCCCTTGGTTTGATGTTCTTCGCCACATGGTAGAGTAAGCTACCAGCACAAATCCAGAGAAGAAAGAAGGAAGAGTCCCAGACTTTGATTTAGGAGCATTTTTATGCATGACTGGTTTTACTGTCACAATCCATACCCTTTAACTGATAAGGGATTCCATGTGACATCAGAAATCAGCCAACCATACAATTGCTGATGTCATTTGCTCTCTAAAGAGCTATTGGTTAAAGTCTTAAATTTTTCATTGGGGATAAGTCTTTGTCCTTTCAAAATGTCTGTTACTATTTTGCTGCTTCCATTGGATTATTTGTTAATGTACATGAACCACAACAACAATGAATCATTAGCTGTTCTTTTAATTAAAAAATAAAAAATTTATGTCTGAACAAATATTAAATTCCATCATAAACAAAGAAGAAAATTAGCCAAAAATCCTGCCAATGCTGTTTTGATGATATGTTCATTTAGTTCTGCTCAAACTTTGTTACTTTACATATTTATATGGCCTTTTATCTTCAAAGTGCTATGTTTTCTTCTCAGTTATTATGATAACATGTTGTCGTAAAGAAAACTATACATATAAACTAACTCACAGTAAACTCAGGCTAATGATACAATATTATTGAATTATTTTACGTAATATGATCTTTTTTCAAATCAAAGATATTGTTAAAAGTAGAAAATGTCCTTTAAAAATTCTTTATCATAAATCTTTTTTCCCCTGCAAATCCCTTTTTCTCCCCACAAAAACAATCTGAATGTGGGTAAAAGAAGACAAAACTTGACCTTTTGTGATCCCAGCATTAATGGGTCTGTTCATAATTCAATCTGTGTGTATGTGAGAGCATTCATGTGGAAACATAGAAGCCTGAGAGACATAAAACCTTTCCCTTTAAACATTATCTGACCCTATCGGTCCCATTCACAAAAGAAAGCTTACGCATGCATATGCTGAAAAAGCGCACCATCTCATTGTGCAGTAGAAAGCCGACTCATTCCACTCTTCATGCTCTGTGGCAATGAAGCACGGAAGTGACACTTGTACAGAATTGGGGAGTGTAACAAATGAACAGAAGGTACCAAACAAAAATGAAATATTCTGGTGAGGAAACAAGCCAAACTTCTGAAATTAGGCAATGAGCACATTGCTCTACACATGCACATGGGGGGTTTGGCCACATCTCTATGGTGCAATTCTTGAATTCAACTAAGTTCTCAAGAGGGCTTGTGGTCAGCACAAGATGTTTAACCTCTGTATAATTTTCTATAGGTCTTACATGTTGTAGCTGTCTATTTCTGAGCATTGTTAAATATTGCCTGTCTGCTACTAGGAAAACATCTGAAGAACTGGTTTTTGCAGTAGCTTCAGCTCTTGGGCTGAATTCTCTGTGGCTTTGAATTCATCCATGTTATTAAGAACTCCAGAGCACTTTGCACAGAACTGTCATTTGAAATATTCACATGAATAGTTGTTTCAATTCTTGAACTATGGTCTGCAAAAAATATACAGGATGGTCTCAAAGCAAAGACAGTCTGTCAACTCAATCCCAACTTTCTAGACAGGTGTGGTGGCTCAAACCTGTAATCTCAGTACTTAGGAGGCTGAGGCAGGAGGATTGACACGAGTGTAAGACCACTGTGAACTACATAGTGAGTTGCAAGCCATCCTGGAAACATAGTATGAGAAGAAAGGAGGGGCATTAGCAGGGTGGTAAAGCAGGTAAAGGCATTTGCCACCAAGCATTTGATCCCCAGGACCTGTATAATGGAAATCTGCAATTTGTCATCTGACTTCCACATGTGCCTCATGCGATAACCTTCCCCCACCAACATACATACATACATACATACAAACAAAAAGAAGTCAGAAAAGGAGCACAGAAATTTTGATGAATATGTTTTAATCTTCCAAAATATCTTCACTGTTTTCCCCATGAATACATTGCTTTCATAGGTTAAAAAGAGAACACAATCTTGAATTGATAAAAGACAACCAGAAAAATCAGGAGAACTGAAAGAAAGCTAAGTAACTGTGATTGGTAGCTGAGCTACAGTGTGACCACTGGGAAATCTGACATGTGTGGCACTTCCCACAGCACTGCAGTGTTACCAAATCTTCACTTTCCTGTAACTTTCTCCAGGCGGGAAGGTCTACGTTGCTTTCAACCAGAGGTCCCTATGTGGTAGCATCACAATCTGAGATCCCCATCTACTGATAATGGCAAGAGACCATGGAAAATGGTGGCATTTTAAAAGTCTTCTAACTAACCTGTTTGGAGAGAGGTTGGTGACAATGGTGTTGATGGGAACTACATCCTGAAGCTGCTACATAGCTGTTCTTTACAGAATTTTAATTGTGGGAGTAGAGCTCACTAAGGGAACTGATTACTATGCTCAGAACACTCTTACCAAGCTAGGACAAATAACCAGAGATATTAGGTCATGTCCACACCTGGGGGCAATGGCTAACTATGTCTCAAACACACATTAACAGCTTTGGCAAACCTTCCTTGACTCCATAATGATTTAGGTGCTTCCACCCAATCTTAATGTCATGCAGTGTTTAGTCCAGCATTGATATCTACTTTTCAGACAACCTGGATTAAACACTTTTTTGTTTTCCTTTAATTTATTTATTTATTCAATTTAACATCACGTTTACAGCCTCCTCCTCCCTCTCTTCCCAATCCTACCCTCCCCTGCTCTGCCCTCTATTCCCCCTTCCCTTCTTCTCAGAGAAGGGACACGCCCCAACCAAACCATCACTGTCCTCTGAGAGGCTCCACCAAAGTATTGAAACTGATGCTGAGACCCACAGCCAAACATTGGACAGACATCTGGGAGTCTTGTGGAAGAGTTGGGGGAAGGACAGAGGCACTGGAAGGGAACAAGAACTACACAACAAAACCAACAGAGGCAGCTAACCCATGCCCATGGGGCTCACAGACACTGAACTATCAACTAAAGAGCATGCATTAAGTGCACCCAGGCCCCCTACATTCATGGAGGTGAGGGACACTTTGTTCTTTATGTGGGCCCCCTAGCAATTGGAGTGGAGATACCTTTCCACTGCTGGGCTGCATTGACTGGCTACAGTGGAAGAGGATGCAGTTAGTTCTGATGTGACCAGGAGTAAAACACTTTCAGACTGACAATAATGAGTTACAAATTTGCAAAAATAAATTTTTTTTAAACTTTAATCTATCATTGTATAAAAGTAGTCTTGTCATATTTATAATTATTACTTCCAGTTTTCAGGAGGGAAATGATGCTGGATAAAAGCACATTTTAAAAGAAAAGTCCAGGCAGTAGAACAGGAGCTAAAACTGACATTTTATGACATTCAATTGGGGTTGTAAGATAGGTATAGAATTTCATATTTGTATAAACAAACTGTGGGTTTGGGGATGCAGTTCAGTAGTGGAACACTGGCCTACCATACACAAAGCTCTGAGTTCAAATCCCAGCAACATCAAAAGAAAGGAAAACTGAGCTGAGAAAATGTTGAAATAGTTCCCCTCAGTTTTCCCACTTTCCTTTCCATTAAGATTTCACATCTCCAAATTGCATAATTTCATTGTTCCTGATAGCTGAATAATATTCCATTGTGTAGATGTACCACAGTTTTTTAACCCATTCTTCGGTTGAGGGACATCTGGGTTGTTTCCAGTTTGTAGCTATTACAAATAGGGCTTCTATAAACATAGATGAGGAAACTTCCTTATGATTCCGTGAAGAGGCATTTGGGTGTATACCCAGAAGTGGTATGGCTGGGTCCTGAGGCAGAGCTATTCCAAGTTTTCTAAGATATCGCCAGACTGATCTCCATAGTGGTTGCACAAGCCTGCACTCCCACCAGCAATGGAGTAGGGTACCCCTTTCTCCACACCCTCGCCAGCATGTGCTGTCATTTGAGTTTTTGATCCTAGCCATTCTGACAGGTGTGAGATGGAATCTCAGAGTCGTCTTGAGTTGCATTTCTCTGATGATTAAGGATGTTGAGCATTTCTTCAAGTGTCTCTCAGCCATTAAGGATTCCTCCTTTGTGAATTCTCTATTTAGCTCTGTCCCCCATTTTTTGATTGGATTATTTGGTTTCTTGAGTTCTTTGTTGATTTTGGATATTAGCCCTCTGTCAGATGTGGGGTTGGTGAAGATTTTCTCCCAGTCTGTAGGCTGCCGTTTTGTTCGAATGACAGTGTCCTTTGCCTTACAGAAGCTTTTCAGTTTCATGAGGTCCCATTTATTGATTGTTGATCTCAAGTCCTGAGCTGTTGTTGTTCTGTTCAGGAAGTTGTCGCCTGTGCCAATTAGTTCGAGGGTTTCTCCCACTTTTTCTTCTAGTAGATTTAGTGTGACCGGCCTTATGTTAAGCCATATAACCCTCATAACTGTGGCCTAATTACCTCTTTTGTACTGTATTGTATTTATTATTATAAGAGAAAGAGCCATTTGTTGGACTGAAAGGAGAAACTGTAGGGGGAAATAAGATATACCTTAAACTTAAAAGAAAAAAAAAAAGGGAAGAGGATGGGAGGTTGAGGGTGGGAGGGTGGGACTGGAGGGGGAATAGGGAGGGGACTGAGATTGAGATGTAACTTGAAGAAATAAAAAAATAAAGGAAAAAAAAAAGATGTCACGTCTCTGTATGTGCATGAATAGCAGCTTAAACTTGAGTTCACTTTTGCTAACCCGAACACTGGAATTTACACATCTAAACCAACAGAATCATTTTCCAAGCAATAATTTTGTCATTATCCATGAGTTTGATTTTTTGAAACAAAAAACACATATTTTTTATTTGCTCTTGATAAATGAAATATGTAACTAATTAAAGTTGTATAGAAAGAACATTGAAGCATATAGTGTTAAATAAATGCAAAACTGCTTAAAAAAAGAGTGCCAATATGTACAAGAGAAAATATCACAATGAAATGCACCACTTTTATAATTAACAGATAAGCTAATAAAAAATACCAAATAAACATAAATGTTATGCTTTTGAGAAAAGATATATATTAAATTCCCCTTATACTTTATATATCTAAAACAATGATCATTTTCCTTGATGACTAAATTTTCAGTTCCAATGAAATTATAATTTTACATAAAATTGAAAAGGGAAGAGTAAAGAGATCAATCAGTAGGGAAAACATTTTTCATGCATGCAGGACAACCTGAGCTTGGATCCGCAGTGAAGCCAGTAACTGGTAATTACATTGGTAATCTCAGCACTCCTTCAGGAAGGTAAGAGGCGGAGGAGAAGGAACCCCAGAAGCTTGCAGACTAGCTGATGTATACAGCACCAGGCACAAAGCTATGTCTCAAACAAGGTGGAAGATGAGAACCAACATCCAAGATATTCCTGTAAGCTCCACACACAGGTCATGGACACGTTCACCCACTCCTGCTCACACCGACAACCATGCACACACATACAATAATTAAAAATACACTTCAAAGGGAAATATGATTATACCTAAGAAAACAATCTCTGTCATTATTTTAGATTAAAATCTCTCCAGCTCGGGTTAAACATATGTTATAGGTTTATTTTTAAATTTATAGCCATCAACCTAGTCATTTACCTTATAACTATTTATTGGAAAGAGTGAAAACTTTAACTTATATCTATACAGTTGTTACTCATTGAATTTTGGGAAATAATCATATACAATTTTTGAAAAATATTCCCTACTGAGTATTCTAATAAATGTTTACAATATTATCTTTGATACTGGACACATATGTCCCAAATAGTAACACATTTTCACCTAGAGTTGATTTCATGCAGAAAGCTTGATACATCTTATTATCTATTATGAAAGATAAAGTTAGAAAAGATCATGCTGTCATTAAGATTTTTAAAAAATACTAGAACTGTAAGCTTTGGATAGATTACTTTGATCAATGTTTATATTGTTCAAACTTATCCATAAAGCTTATTTTTTCAAATATGTATAGTATCTTTTTCTTTTACTCAGTTATAGAATTATTTTTCACAGTGCTACACAGAGACTAGCAAATCCATGCCCACTCCTCAGAAAGATTAAATGCTTTTGCATTCCAGGAAGCGACATGAAAATCATTTTCCTCCTTTGTCTGGCACCAATTTTGTGTTATTATTTCATTTATGGAATGCGCTGTCAACTTCGCAGCATGGGCTTTGGAGGGGAGGCTTGATTTAATAGTTCTTCATTACAATATTGCCTGCAGAATCCGATGATTAGCTCTCTCAGGGTTGACATTTGTAAACTACAGCTTTCCTGTGATAGAAGGTAACATCGTTAGCATTTCTAAAATCCAGAGCAAAGATTCTCTCCTTAGATATTAGTTAACACAAATAAGATACAGAGTTATCAAAGATTCAATGACCCTTTTACACTTCCTGGTGCTGTAATGTTTTAAAATTGATTTTCAATTAATATGCAATACTTTTTTAAATTTGTGGGAAAACATTCATGATTTTTCAGAAAATCATGACCTGATTTGTTCTTTCAGGCATACATTATTTTTCAGGGTGCCTACATCAATAAAATAATTACCAGTTTTGAACAGCTTTTTTTCTGTTCCCAGCTTTTCAGAATTAACAAGAGTTGATTTACTGTAATAGTCAAAGTAAATTTCTGTTAATTTGAATCACCGTACTTTGTGGTTTCAATATTGTTAGCAAAGCAATTCCATTATATCTTCCTGTGACTTCTGGCACTCCTCTGGTGTCATCGAGAGAATGGTCTTTTCTGAGACTTTCCCTTCTTTTCCATTCACCATCAAGTTCAACTAAAAAATAAAAATAATCAACATGAACCTCTGAAAATAGCAACATTTATTCAAACAATTAATTTGTTATTAATTTTGAAGTATTTATGTGAAAACAAACCTCATTTAGATTAAGGAGAAAGATGATTTTTTTAATAGTTAAAACACTTAACATACTGAATTTTTAGCTTTCTCTTTAAAATACACAACTTTGAAAATCTAATGGGGAGGGAAAGTCCTGAGTTGCAGAAATTAGACATTGATTAAGACTGTTTAAAGCATTTTAAAATTAATTTGCAACTTTAAAATTTAGGTTGAGCTCTTCTATCAAAAATTTTTGTTGTAGGTAAGAGAATAAGGTGGCTGCCATCATGCTGGGATAAGAAGTCAAGCAGCACATCAAAAGTGTTTATTCATGCACTGCATAAAGTATCCATTCATATACTCCATTGTGCCAAAATATTTTCCAATATTTTGTAACAGAAGCTCTACACAACTCAGTAATTACCTCCAACTGTCTCCATGTATATAGTCGGATCAAGTTCTTCTCCCACTATTGCCAGTCTCTGGTTTATAAAAATGTGAATGTAGTCCATTTCCTATCCTTATAATCTTATGGAAATAAAATACTATTTTCATCAAAGGAAGAAATTAACTCACACAGTAAGATTCACTCACCAAGCAATGCCATTAGAGACAAACAGAGAAATGTCCCAAGTGGAATACTTAACAACTTCATTTTAGACATAGGGCCTGACTTTGTAGCTCTGGTAGCCTAGAACTCACAGAGATCCCCCTGACTCTACCTCCTGAGTACTGGAATCAATGGCATATGCTACCATACCTGGCTTTTTTCTTTCATTCTTTTTCCCCAGTTAGAATATTTAACAATTCTTATGTGCTGAATCAAGAGTAATAGTGAATAATGATGGTTTTTAGGTTTTGTGTGTGTGTTCATGCCACCATTATGCATAAGTTTTCTCAAGTGTATGCCTGACAAATGATATTTGGCAGCATGAATAGTTGCTATCTGATGCTCACCTAAATAAAGAGTTGATAAATGTTTCTATAAAGGGCTTATCAACAGCTTAAGCTTTGTAGGAAGGGAAAGATAGGTGTCTATCAGTCCCTTATAGTTTAAAACAGATAGGATATAAACAAATGAGCTATGTTTTTAATAACACTTTTTTGTTTTTGTTTTTCAAGACAGGGTCTCTATGTAGCCTTGGCTGTCCTGGAACTCACTCTGTAGACCAGGCTGGTTTTTAACTCACAGAGATCCACTTGTCTCTGCCTTCTAAGTACTGGTATTAAAGGAGGCATGCAACACCATTGCCCAGAATTGATGAGACTTTTTTTTTAATGTTTATTTATTACTTCAAGTTACATCTCCATCACAGCCCTCTCCCTCCACCCCTCCCAGCCCCACCCTCCTACCTTCTCACCCTTCTCCCAGAAAGCATAATTCTTTTTTTTCAGTCCAACAAATGGTTCTTTCTAAAGGAGGTGGTAGACTGAATTTTGCCAGCAAATAGTGATTCACCAAACCCAATCCCTGACCTAGACTGAGAATTGCTGATTAAACAGGTTATTTTTAATCACCACATAAGGCTAATTTTTAGAATTACTTTCTAAGGAATATTTGTTCCTGTAAGAATATATCACAGAACTTTATAAAAATCTAAATATCATAGGCCAGAAAGATGGCTCAGTGCTTATGAGCACTGTCTGCTCTTCCAGAGGTCCTGAGTTCAATTCCCAGCAACCTCATGGTAACTCACAACCATCTATACTAGGATCTGATGCCCTCTTCTGGCATGCAGGTGTACATGCAGATAAAGCCCTGCATAAAATAAATAAATCTTTAGAAACAATGTAAATATCAAGTGTTTGTATACATTTTGTCTGATCTTAAGTCTTATTGGTCATTTATCAGGAGAGTTCTTATCTCAGGAGATAAGGGGAATAGAAGACAGAAATTGGAAAATATACCTCAAACATACCATTTTCTCTCTTTTTTTATATAACCAAAACCTTGCACATGCAGGACAGAACTCAACCATTCAGCTATTCCATCAGACCATGGTTTTAGCAGACAAGAGTTTGCCTTGTTCCCCAGGTTGCTCTTATACTTGTAATCCTTTCCCCTCCATCACTCAAATTATGATATTAGAGACAGGCACTCCCATGCCTTTAAAATGCCTTTGAAATAATGGTTTCCAAGTGAAAAAGAAAAGGAAGGAAGAAAGGAGAGAGAGAGAGAGATTGGTTTGTTTTAAGGGAAGTAGGACAAAACAAAAACAGGCATGAAGACCTTTGGTGCTGCGCAGTGGTGTTCACTGTAATGTTGTTTCCCAGGACTGTGACATTTGGAACAGGATGAAAGTAACTTTTAAAAGGTGAGAACTCTTTCACTTTGACAGCACTACAGTTGGAGAAATCACCCCACGTTCAATATCCAACTTCTAATCTATGTATCCAGAGGAAATACATGTCAGAGTGTGTTTGTTAAAATATGAGAATGAGAATATGGGGTTTTTACTGGAAACAGAGAAGCCATTCCAAGAGAAGTATGTTTTAATTTAACCAAATAGAGAAATTATCAAATGGTCAAATGAAATTTCACCTGAGGTATCAACAATATTCAGTACTAAATGTATCTTTCCCTCAAAACCCAAGATGTAACAATAGTAGGTTTCTTCTCTCCTGCCACTTTTGATCAGACTATCCTGTTTCTTCACCAAGACAAAGAGCAACAAAAAAACTTTTTTAAGTAAATGCCAGCAATGTGCTGTCTAATCTCAAATATGTAAAATAATTTGTTAATTAGGTTGATGTATCTGGGGCTTTTTTTAAATTAAAGAAGACAGTAACTTCAAAAGTTGGAAATTAGTAACAATGCTGACATGCATGAGTAAGTGAAAAATCCCTGCCAAATAGAAAAACAGATGTCATTTTGTTCTAAACATATATTGTCTCCTCTAAATGTAAGAAAAAACTCTCACATACTCATTGTGCAATTCAGAATGTAACAAATTAATAGGAATGCATAAGGCAGCATTTTCCCAGGGTTTGTTGCTAAGATTTGAAATAACAAAATCATACATTCATAAGCAGGTGAAGCTGGCCTCATTCTGAGCTAGTGAAAACTAGAAAAGAGAGATCAAGAAATTGGCTGAGAACAGGAGAAAGGGGAGACAAGTTAATGGAAATGCTTATAAAGAAAAAGTCTGGTTAGAGACAAAGAAGATGAAGACAGGATAAAGTCATGGAAGACATCAAAGAGTTAAGAATGTTTTCTATAAAGGAGCTGGGGACTTTTGGTGGGAGAGCATTTGCTTAGCATGCATTTGGCCTTCTGTGCAATTCCCAACAATGCAAAAGAAAATAGAATGAAAAGAAGGAAAGAGTTCCATTAAAATATACCTGAGGCAATAGAATCCAATAAGATGGTTTCTATTATCATTGGCTTTTCAGAGTATATTTTATTTAAAACATTAACACTAAGGGTTTAGATATCATTCTGTCTCTACAGACCTAAAAGTGATAGTTTAATGATAATAGAAGTTGACATAAAACATAGGATCTCTAATTGAAAGCATTGTTAAGTTTTGAGAGACGCTTCAAATACCTACAGGCTTATGGAGCTCTCTTATGGACACCCTCAATAGAAAGCAGAGTCAAGCCCTCCTAAACAAACACAACCTCAACAATGGTGATGCTGTCTCATACATATCATTAATAGTTGATTGCCTTTCTGTTATATGCTTTTTAAGTATCCTAAAATGTGGTTATTAAAATCATAAAGATCCTATAAAAATTGTAACATAATAGGTAAGTGTATTTTACAGAAGAAAACAGCATTATCATTCTAGAGTTTAATTATTAATATCATTAAAAAACACAGTAATTCAAATAAGCTGGTATGTTCTGTCCACCTAATTCATGCTGACATTCCAGATAAGTTCTAGCCAAAGGGAGAAAGTCTATTAATCCAACCATACTCTCATGGTTCTGAGCTGTGGCTTTCCACATAGCTTTTGTATTTCAAAAGAGAAACCAATGATCAAGAATGAAGTATTCAATACGTGTTGTGTTGAATGCTCTTAATAAAACGGCATGCCCCTGTGAGAATACTGAATTTATCTAAGGTTTCCACCAGTAAATATTGATCTACTGCTATATTATTTGATCCATAGTTTACATGTGGATCAATGCAGGCAATAAAAATACAGTTTGGCATAAACAATAAGATAACCACCCTTCATATATATTGACAAGCTTTCCAAATAGTCTGTTAATATACAAAAGACTGGGACAAATTACTTATTTATATATACAAAACATGGCTATAAAGGACAGCTGCAGGTATTTTTTTGGAAAGTGCATTTTAATAAGGTCCCATTCAGTTATAGAATAAATGCGGAAGAAATAGTTTGCACTACAGAGTTTAGCGCAGGAGCCCTCTCCTTTTCTAACCACGAAATCAATCATTTGTCCAGACTGTGGGAGTCAGAGTTAGTTACTGAAAAGACTCCATATATAAACAAGTCAATAACTCATTGTGTGTTATTGTCAAGCTGAAGAAGTCGGCTTTCAAAAAGCTGGCCCTGCCTCTCCCTGGATGAATGTCACTGTATTCAGGGGCTGGGGGAGCCTTTGTTTCTAGCCATTGCTGGCTGCCATTTATGTATGGGAACAGGGGGGTGTCTGCAGGAAGAGCAGGGGAGATACTATTCCCTAACTTGATGTCCAAGTCACACTCCCAGTTTTGTCAGCCTAAATTGTTTGCTTCCAGTAATGGAAAAAGAGACTAATAAAGAGTGGCCACATAAACATATTTGGCAAATGAAATGACAGAAAAATGAGTCTGTTTCCTCTTAGTTGAATCAGGATGATATTTTAGATTTCCTACTTGTCAACAGAGATAAATATGACATTCAGATGACAGCTTGAAGAGTTCAAATGTACAAAATCAAACTGATGAACAGGTCAGCATGTCAAAGTAACTCTATCTGTTCTTGCTGTAAATAGAAAGGTTGATTCTTGAGATAATCAAATGGAGTTTTCAAAGGGTCTTTGTCTGTGTGTGCAAGTGTAAATGCATGTGTGTGCTTTCACATGCTTCTTTTATCTGTATGTGTGAAAGAGAAGGTGTATTCAGTAGGTGTCACATTTTGGAGAGAGTAATAAAACTTCTTTAAGAAGTGACATTGACACTTGTGATAAGGAAATTCCAATGATCATTGACTTAAGATTGAAGGTCCTTTATAGTTCAAAATGCACTAAATTCAAAATATATAAATACTGCTAAAATTGTGTTTATTTCACCTCAATGTTTGCTAAATAGCTACTATTCATTCAAAGCAGATAAGACACTATGAAGAAGCACAAGAGCAGGCTTCCAGCTTTATAATTAATATGGGTAAATAACAAATACAAGCATATCTGTTTAATAAATGATCCTTATATTATAAATGTTGCCGATGTCCTTTTTTTAGGTTAAATATCTTTTCAAAAGATTTTTTCATTCATTCATTTTGTGTTTGGGGTTAGTGAGAGCAAAACATGACTTGCATATGGAGGTCAGAAGACACTTGCAGGAGTTGGTTCTTTCCTCCCACCATGTGAGTCCCAAGGATTGAACTCAAGCTGGCAGGGCTGGCAAGGGATGCCATAATTCACTGAGCCATATCTAAAACCCCCTCCTTGCTTTGAACTAAGTACAGTCGTAGCAAGGAGAAAATGCAGGAAATGAACTAATCACATCAGTCTCAACACATACATGATTTAGAAAATCACAGGAGATAACATCATCTGTCTCCACCATGTAACAGAATGTTAAAGACTTTTCTGAGAATAGTTAATAGGTCAAAGAAAAAAATGATAAAATGTCAAAAGTATTTGGCATGAGATAGGTAATCACGGGTACATAATCTATAAGACTAAAAGCACTTAGGACTGGAGTGTTTGGACGTGGAGAGCCATCATCGATGTGATATAGTAGCTTCCTAAGAAATGAAGGAAAAATCATAACCAGAGGGCATAGTTATTAATTAACAATAATGTCATTTACATTTTATGATGAAATTAGCTCTAAGTAAAGTTGATAACATGGCTGGATATAGGTTTGGGAGTGAAAAGTCTAGGTGAGACTGAGGGGTAAGACAGGATGAGGCCATCAGAGATCCATTCACCTCAGGCAGGGCCGGACATGATTGAAGGATGCTGCACAGAGTTTGAGAAGGAGTAGACACTCGTGTGAACCCACACTTAACCTATTTCTGAATTCAGATGTAAGAGCGAGAGTTACATGTCAAGTGCCTGGCACTATAATGAGGAAAAACTGGAGGACTCTGTGCTTAGCTGTGTAGAGTCTCAACACCACACTCTGAAGCTGTCTAAGCTTAACTCAGTTCCAGTCTGAGGACACTAGGGCCTGACCTAACCCATATCTAATAGAATAGACTCAAGAAAGTCTCCTTGTGGAGAAAATTCTAAATAGCACTTCTCGTCTTAGGAAAGGAGAGAAATCGACTGAAAACTGGCAGTGCCACAAATTCATTTAGAGATCCTGGATGACAGTGACAATCCCAGGCTTCCATAGTCAAGTCTCCCTCTCTAACATTCTGGGTTTGTTTGTTTGTTTGTTTTTTGAGAAAATCCTATTTTTCTACTGGATGGCTTCTAGAGGACAGCTTGTCTCAAGAAATAATTCATAAATCAAACTATCACAATATTTGATAACCAGCTGACACATAATCATTTTAAATCAGCAGCATTGTAAGCTATGGTTTATACAAAAGTATACAAAAGACAATTCTCCATGATACTTCACACTAAACTTATTTGGCAATTGAAATTTTTATACTTCTTTTTAAAACACCTCCTCTATCTTTGTAAGCAACCATAAGTTGTAGCCCCCCACATTTCTGTGGGGAACCTAGGCTTGGCCCTGATTCTGTACCAGGCTCCAGCTTTCTATCTACATGTTCTATCACAATTAAGAATGCCTTATGCCCTTTCTATTTAACAATGATGACTCTTGACTGCATATAAGACTGGGGGAATCAGAGATATGTGAGATGCAATGTATAAAGTCAAGTTACTGGTACCACCAATCAGTCAAGATAAGGCCAGAGGAATGACTACACTAGACACTGGAAATTCCTGCCCCTAGACAAAGTCGTGTATAGGTTGGATCTTGTAAGAAACAGTTCAGTGAGAGACCCACTCTGTCTCAGAGGAGGAATGAGGAGAGTGAATGAGCAGAACACCCAACATCTTTCTCTGGCCTCTGCACTTATGTGCACAAGTGTGCTCACCCCACTCCACTAACATGCACACTCAACACACACATGCATGCACACACACACATGCATGCACACGCATGCATGCAGACATGCACACACACAATGCAAACATGAAAAATACAAAACAAGTTCATTAATACTAATGAAACAATTACAGATAAAGAACTAATAAAATATGCTCTCTCTTCAAACTTTCTAAAATACTGGTAAGGATTAGTGAGTTTAAAAACTAATAACTTCAGGAAAACTCAGCTGTGACAGCTTGGTGGAGGGAAAACTGGCAATGAATATCAAGCTGTAGGGGACAAGAGCCCTACATCCAGAAAACACACCTCTGGGAATTTTTCTGCATGAACTAACTACAGATATGCACAGTAACCCCCTCCCCCAAATAACTGCATAAATGAAAAATATTGTTTTAACAGTAAAAAAACTGGTAATATGTCAGTGTTCAGAATTAAATTCAGAGACTAGATCATCATCATCTATTTAAAATAGTGCTATTTTTACTTAGTAATATGTTTAATTGATTCCCTTTAACAATAGGAAATACAGAAGATATATCAAGTGAAAAACTAGGTATCAAAAGATAAATAAGACCATATATATATATATGTATGTATGTATATCAGTACATAATGAAGTTATATGGAAAAATATTAATAACAACTACTCAGAATGTTGAGTTTAGGGGTACTATGGTCCTCTTTAGTCTGCTTCCCCTTAGATTGTCTCTATACTGAAACTTATACAGTCTCTTCTCATGTTTCTATGAATACATGGAATGCCCTTAATTTACTGTTTGGTTTTCTATTATCCTCTGATGTGTCTAATCAACTACCTACTTTATTATCTTCTGTTTGCTCACAATTGCTCTAATATTTCCTCTTTACTAATTCCATCTCATCTTTAAAAAGTATATTATAATTGTCTGGGTATGTTGTTCAGTATTAGAGTGTTTGCCTAGCATGTGTGAGGCTGTGGGTTTGATCCATAACATTGCAAAAACCAAATAATAATTTTTAAGATGATAAACTATTGTTCAAAGGAAAATCTAAATTTATGAAAAGATAGGAAGTACCATTACATTTGGTTTTAAATTTGTTCATGGCTTATCAATTTTTTTGAAAATAAAAGAAGATAATGTCAACTGATGTACAACAACAAAGGGTTTCTAGATTCTTATTTAAAAAACACATTTACCTGCATTTACTGATTCTTAAAAGAGAACTGAGAGGAGAACAAAGATGAGCTAGAAGTGAGGACAGGGCTCTGCTGTCACACTGTTCTGACATTCAAGATACATTGTGTTACTCAGCCAATTGTGCAAATGATGCTTGCAGAGGTCAAGTAACTTGCTCAGCAACAAAGGCAAAGCAAATTGAAGAGCTGGGATTCAGATCCGGGCATGTCTGACTCCAGCACCCATGGCTCTTAATTATGTCCTGGCTATATCAAAAAATATAGTAAATACAATGGTGGGAGGAAGTAGGTGGATAGTTACAGACATATGTGCAACTTATAAAAGCCAAGATTTTTAAAGTTATAATTCTATTAGCATAAATTGATTTTTATGAAGTTAATTAGAAGATAAATGCATTTAGAATTGTTTGTCTGGGAGAATATTTTTATTATTCAAAAAAGAAACTATATAGAAATCAACTGACTGTCAGAAATTGTCACTGAATCTTACTAAATTTTTTTTTCAAATTTCCTTTTGTTCCTAAGATTAAAAAAATAAGATGCCACTTGGGACCATGTGCATGGGAGACTTGGCTCTGCCACTCATCTCCCAGCAGTGGCATGAATGAAAGAGAGATACACCCTCCCCCTTCCCCTTCCCCTCTCCCCTCAAACCCTGCAGCAGGTGGGAGACCTGGTTCTGGGGTCATGAGAGCAGGAGAGCTGTCCCTGCCCCTCACCAGCTGCTACACTGGGAGAACAGGCTCTGCAACTCACCTGGGCAGGACAGTAGAGCTGACCCTGGTAGTGGGGTTTGTTAATGAGCTGGCCTGGAGGCTATGAGAGCAAGAGAACTGGCTGACCATCTCTGATACCTCTCAGACACAGATCCAGTCCTTTGAATTGGCCCACCCCAACATCTACCCCATGAACTGCTAGAGTGCATGAAGGGGCTGGTCCTACAAATCCAAAACTACAGGACATAGGGCAACAATATGCTATTCGAGAGGAGTCCCAGTGAGGTTCCAGTAGTGATGGAATGAGTCATTACAATGAACATTTGCAAGGAAAAGAGTGTGGACAGAAGTAATACTGTGGAATAAACTGTGACACACTAACAGCTTCCACATCAAGATTTTTTTTTTCTCTATTGGGAAGATGTTGCAAGGGTGGAGCGTGGGTACAAGAAGCGGGAGAGATGAGTGGGATTGGGGTGCATGATGTGAAATTCACAAAGAACCAATGCAATTTATTTTTGTAAAATCTTAAAACAATTATAACTATCTAGTAGCCCATTTTCATGAGTCAAAAGATACAAGTACATTAGACAAAAGGAAAAAGTTTTAATGCTCCATTACAGACCACAGTAACTATTGTTAATAACACTTCTGTATACTTCAAAATTGCTACGAGTAGTTTGCAAATATTCTCACCACTCACCAATGAAAATTATGTAATACATATGTTCATATGTTTTAGGTTAACATTCCATATGACATGACATACATATATACACCAATATCAAATTTTCTCCACAAATATATATAATTCTCATTTTCCCATTACTAGAGTGGGTAAAGTTCTGGCTGTGCAGATGAAGACCTGAATTTTGATCCCTAGCACCACCCCTGTGAACAGCTGGGCATGGTGGTATGTGACAGAAATGGGCAAATCCCTGAGTCTCACTGCCACACCATTTAGCATAAATAGTAAGCTCTAGGTTCAGTGAGAGATCTTCTCTCCATAAAATATGGCACAAACAATGGAGACACACACTTGAAGTGTGTGCACACAGGTGAGTGTACCTGGACACATGTGCTCACACCCGTGCTTTCATGTGTAGGTTTATGTAAACTGAATAAAGTGGAAGGTCCACAATTGAGCAGTTACATGACCTGTCATGGTTGAGTCAATTCCACAGCCATGGTGGCTGGGTGTCTCATGGTTATTATCTGTCAATCAGGACAAAATGGAGTAGGAAGTGGATCAGTAATTTTAATCATTATTAAACAACATAACCATAAATGTGTTTAAAATTCGCTTCCCCAATTCATGTTTTTAAGTTTTGTGCCTAGTGCTCTGTATTAAATTCTTCTATAGTTATAGTACAAACTAGACTTGATAGCACAGGAGAGTAGTGGAGGGAGAAGAACACACACATGCTATTATTTCATGCTTCAACTCCTGTTCTCACAGATCCTGCTGGAAGGTGAGGAACAGCCATGTTTGCAAAAAATAAAAAAAAGTGAACAGTTCTGATGAAACACTTGGACTCCTCACGTACTGCTGATCTTTGCAAAAGTTGCCATGTAATTTACCACCCAGGACATGCTTGAGCAGGACATAACTAAGCTGAGATAGCAAGTAACCTCTAAAAGTGCTTTGGGGGAAAAAAAAACTCTTTTCACTTTTCTAATGAAGTCTCTCCTACCTTTCCTCGGGTTGCCTTTTGTGAAACACTTTGTCATCTCCTTTGTGTTACCAGAACCATGTATTCAATAGTTTAGCCTATCAGCCCATAGGCTTATTGGAGCTATTTATTCTATTTATTTACTTTCTTTGTGCTGTGCCTATATAGTCCATTCTGTTCTGACATCCTGGAGTGTGTGTGCACATGTGTATCTGGGTTCACATTCATGTGGGTGCATGAGTATGAGATGCACATGCATGTTTGCTTGTTCATGGTACATGTATGTGTAGGGATCAGGGGTCAACACTGGGTGTATCCTTGTTTTATCTTGAGCCTAGCTGGTTTGCTTGGGAATTCATTTGTCTCCACCTCTTAAGTGCTGGGGTTACTGGTTGGTAGCCTTGCCAGCCCAGATTTTATCCAGGTGCTGGGCTTTGAACTCAGATCCTCACCCTTGCATGAGAAGTGCATTATCTACTAAACCACCTCTCTAGTCCCTTACAATGATTAAAGTTACTGATCCACTTCCTACTCCATTTTTTGAAATATTTATTTATTACTTCAAGTTACATCTCCTCCACAGTCCCCTTCCTTCACCCCTCCTGTTCCCACCTTCTCACCCCTTCTTCCAGAACTCATTCTTTTTCTGAATAATTAGGCCTCAATTATGAAAATTATAAGGTATAACATACGTTCCCAATGTCCAGTCCATACATAGTTGACAACTGATATTAATATTCTACTATCTATCTCTACGTTCTATACTTAACTCATTTTCCATCCTAACTTACATTACCAACTTAAAAACATCTTCTTAGACCTGAAACATCCTTTTAATTCCTAAACAACTTAAAATTTAACTATGGGACTATAACTAGTCTTCAACCACATCAGAGATCTGAGAAGGCTAAATATATCTGATTATGCAGGAAGTGCTGAGCTATCAGCTTCCAAAACTAAGAAATGACAGACATCTGGCTGCCTGGACAGTCCCCAATTTCCTGATGGACAGATAATAACCATGGGACACCCAGTCGCCTTGGCTATGGAATTGACTCAACCATGACAAGTCATGTTATTGCTCAACTGTGGACCCTCCACTTTACTCAGGAGTGACCAAACTTAGGATACTTCAGAATCCTTCTTGGATACTAGAGAGATGGCTCAGTAGTTTAGTTAATAGGAATGGATAAAAAAAAAAAAAAACCTGTGGTACATCTACACAATGGAATACTACTCAGCCATCAGAAACAACAAAAAATCATGTGATTTGCAGGCAAATGGATGGAACTAGAGAAGCTCATCCTGAGTGAGCTAACCCAAACTCAGAAGGATGCACATGGCATCTATTCACTTATAATTGGATTTTAGCCATATAGTACAGGATAACTATACTACAGCCAATGCACCAAAGGGAACAGGAACATAGACTTTGTTACCTGTCAATGAGACACTTTGCCCTAGATGCTGCCTTGTAGGTCCCCAGTGTATGAGGAGGCTCTTGGCCCTCATATAACTTCTGAAATGGGGTGCGGGACTGATATGTAGGGACCCTCCACTCCAGAGGAGTGGGTTGAAAGGGATGGGGGTAGAGCGTGAAGGGGCAGGACTTGGAGGGGTGGAAAGAAAGTACTGTGATGGAGATGTAACCTGAAGTAATAAATAAACAACAACAACAACAAAAGAGCATTTGCTGTTCTTGCATGGGACCTAAGATCCCATATAGGGCAGCTCACAACAGTCTATAACTCCAACTCCAAGAGATGCAACATCCTCTTCTGTCCCCACTGGGTACCTGCATTTGTGATCACAAACCCACATAAGATGAGACCAAGTGAAGAAGGAAGCTCCTGTCCCTCCCAAAGCTGAAGCAAAAGCAAAATTTTTTCCAGAACAAGAAGGTAACACTGAAAGCCATCCACAAACATATAGACAAGATCCACAAGTCTGGTAGTCCACAACACACAACTTTGGAAGCAGCCCAAACTCTTAAGAATACTCCCAAGAAAGAAAAGCTTACCCACTGTGGCCGCTGTGGCAGCTTTGCTATCATTAGTTATTTTTCCCTGTGGACACTGGATTGATTGTGAAGAAGGCAGAAGACAAAACACCTGTGTTCAGTGTGCACATCAAGGCCAACAATCTCCAGATCAAATAGTCTGTAGAGATCCTGTTTCACTGATATGCCCTGGGTCCCGATGGAGATGGATTATAATATTCTTCTGCTGTGGCAATAAAACACAGGGGCCAAGGCAAACTATAGAAAGTATACCTTACTCTGGGCTTCTGTTTCCAGAGGATCAGAAGCCCATCACTATCACAACACAGGTCATGGCAGCAGCTGAGAGCACACATCTTGATCCACAAACAGGAAACAGGGAGAGCTAACTCTACTCAATATGAATCTTTTGAAACCTCAAAGCCTACAACCAGTGACATTCCTCCAGCAAGGCCACACCTCCTAACCCTCTAAACAGCCACCAATGTGGAGCCAAGTATTCAAATGCACAAGACTTATGGGGGCATCTAATTCAAACCACTGAGTCAATGGAGGGAGGATGGCATCTTCTACCTATCACTTGACCTCAGTTAGGGTGCTCTGGAAGTAATGAAGTTGGGGGTCATCTGAACTGAGTCCAACAAGCTAATTAGAAATATACACTTTCATCCATCAAAAGGATCCTTCCATGAGCTTTAACTGAAAGCCTGGTGGTGATTTATGCCTGTCCAGAGCATCCATGTTATTGCCACATGGAGACAGCTCTGAAAATCTGGATATTCTCTCATATTAAGAGTCAAACACTTAAACTTTGAACAGGTAAAAGATACTTGCCCTTTAATTTTAGCATTTTTTCCTATGTAAGACAAAACTCTGACCATGCCACTGTCCACTCAAGACTGGGATACAAGCCCAAGCAAGTTATTTGTCATGGCATCATTGTCTGGTTTCTTCTTCCTTGTCTGCTTTGTCTCCCATCTCCTTTGACATCTCTTACTATCCCATACCACAGTCACAAAAATGCACCTTGAAACTATGAATCTCAACATGAATCCTTCACATCCTTCATCCCACTCAGAACCTTCTTCCCTACATCAGGGATTTCCTCTCATAGTTACCATGACATGGCTACAAATATCACTGTGGTCTGAGGAGGCTACAAGTATAAGAAATAGAGTCCCCTAACCCTCTTCAGGCAAATATGCACAAACACGTCCACCCTGGCCCTGGGCACACCCTCGCTGCTGCTCAAATTACAGCCCTTCATAAAATGTTCCCTTCCCTTGAATAACACATAAAAAGAGAAGGGAGGGGGAAGGGGATGGAGAGGTAGAGAAGGGGAGAGGGAGAGAGAAAGAAGGAGAGTGGGGAAGGGAAAGAGAGGAGAGAGAGGGAGAGGCGGGGAAGAGGGAGGGAATGAGAGAGAGCACTTTGGTTTATATCTTCCAAGAAACCAGTTCTGATTTGTTCCCAGCCCTGGACATAAGCATGTATTTTTAATGAAGCCTTCACTGTGCTCCTGAATTAACTGTGCAAGGTAGTTAGGACAGAACTTAGCAGAGTGAATGTGTATCCCTACGCAGAAATTATGAGCTTCTCTAATACAAAATTTCAGTCTGTTCATTTCTGTATTCCCAGTGCCTGGCACATATAAACTACTTAATGAATGCTACACAAGTTCTACACATCTCCACAACTGTCATCTCTCCAGAATGAAAACAAATCTTCCCAGTTTCTGGTGTTCTGAGTCACGTGCACAGCGCTTTGCACCACTCATGTCCTTCCAAATGCCTATTGAATATTTGCTGTGTTTAACCTCTGTGAACTAGAGAGCAACAACTGCTCACAGTGCTTCCACTTCTCGGAGGAGGAGGAGGAGGAGGATAGGCACTCCACCAGTACTAGCTGAAGAACCTAAGTCAAGAGAAAAAAATTATTATTTTAACAAAATTCGCCTCTACTAATTGGAAGCATTGCTCATAATTCAGTTCTACTAATGAGAAGAATGGCATTCATTTTAGAAAATGATATTTCACTTAACTGAGGTTCAAGGCCAGTATGAGTAGCGTGCTACCAAGTATGGGCTGACAAGGAAGTCCTTAGTCACCTCGTCCACAATACATCTCACCCAGTATATTACTCATTCTTCATGATAACTACAAAAGGAATCATTGTCATTGATGGGTGAGAAAAATAAAAATGGACCAGCTGAGATTGAGAGCCCTTGTCTACTGCATTCCAAAGCAGGTTTACTATGTTATATCATCCGAAACTGCCTTTCTGGCTTCCTGTTGGATCAGTCAGCTGACAGTTTCCATAAAGAAACACACAGAAAACATGTAGATTTCTCACATACACAAAAAAAATAAAATAAAATAAAATAAGATTGAGGATAAAAAGTAGGCACTTAAGTAAATAGAAAAAATCTATAATTTTTTAGCAAAATGCAACTTTAATAACTGAAAGCATTGTTTCTAATTCAGTTCTACTAACGAGAAGAATGGCATTCTTTTGAGAAAATATGTCACTTAAATGAAATTCAAAGCTAATGTTGCATTGAATCATTTATAAGTATTTATTTGTGAAATCATTTTTAAGTTTCTGATTGCACTGAACAGGGGACCAGTTACATTTGGCTGATAAGCTTCACAAGCATCATGCAAACTGCATGCCAAGTGGCCACATTCAAATAGTTAAAAGTAAGGGACTCTCAGTTTGATTCTTGGCAGCACTCTGATTTTTTTTTATTTTGTTATTTAAAATTTTTAAGCTTGTTTTAATAACTAATTTTATTTATTGAAAACATTTAAATATGTAATGAACACAAAACTTAAGGGGTTTTTCTTTGGGGGGGGTTTAAGTAAGAAAAACTTAATCTTAAAACATTTTATCCTAGAATCTTACTGGTCATATGTCAAGCTCAGATAGCTCCAGAGGATGGAAGTGTCAGGGCTGTGCATGTATGAGTGCACAGGTGTACTTTGGAGCAGGTGTCTCAGTAAAGAGTTTAAATTCTACCTAAAGGAGAGAGCATCTACTCAGCTTCAGAAATGTAGTCAGGCCAAAGTGTTTCAGCATGCTGCCAAACTGTCCAGAGATTTGAGAAAAAAAGAAAAACAAAACTCAAGGTAAAGTTCCTTGTTTCTAGATTTGGATAATTAATTTTAAGAAATGGATAAATCTGCATATCTGGCCATGATCCCTATACATTTCTGCTTTCTGGGCTATGTCTTTCTTCACTGCATCTGAGATTTTCTCTACACAGACAGCACAGCCAATTGCAAGATTTTTTTAATAATTTATTTTTTATTTCTTCAAGTTACATCTCAATCACAATCCCCTCCCTACTCCCCCCTCCAGTCCCATCCTTCCACCCTCCTCCCCCTCAACCCCCCATCCTCTTCCCTTTTTTTTTAGTTCAAGGTATTTCTTTTTCACCCCAACAGCTCTCCCTTTCAGTCCAACAAATGGTTCTTTTTCTTATAACTATAAATACAATACAAAACAACAGAAATAAATAGGCCACAACTATGTGAGTTATATGGCTTAGCATACATTCCCAATGTCCAGTCCGTATGTATTTGGCACCTGACTTTAACATTCTACTATCTAACCATCTCCATGAGTTTAAAGTTCTATATCTAATTCATCTTTCATACTAACTTGCCTCACAATTTTAAAAAAATCTTCTTCGGTCCAGAACACCCTCTTGATTCCTAAACAACTCAAAATTTATCTATGAGACTCTAGCTATCTATTCTTCAGCCACCTCAGAGACCTGAGAGGGATAAATATATCTGATTATATAGGAAGTGCAGGGCCTGCAGCTTCCAAAACTAAGAAATGACATACCAGTGGCTGCCTGGACAGTTCCCATTTTCTCTCCATACATTACAGCATCAGTCTTCAGCCGTTTGGCCCCGTATGGCCACATTGGTATTGATCTTTGTATATTGATACAAAATTAAGGGTAACGCTTCTTAAAGGTATTGTTCCTAGTAATACTTAAAAATGAAATGTAAAGTTTTGGCCTCTTGCTACCAACCGTCATAAACTGTTTAGGATAATTAAGAAATGCAAACTAATAGTCATGCAAATGTGTCATTTTGTTAGTTACTATGACAGTCTATCACAGTTATTTTCTAAGCTATTCAGAAATCAAGTTGCTAAGAGCAAGCAATATTTGCTTATCTAAATATAAGAGATAGATAGGGCATCTTCAAAAACCTCAAGAGATCTGCAGAATATGGCATTCAAATATGTTTTCTTAACTTAAGATTTTTGATATCGAGACATGTCAGCTCCTGACAGCACCCCCTATTCTATTCCAAGTAGAAGATGAGCATCGAAGAATCTCCAGTGGGAGATGATTGAATTGGTGGTTAGCCTTTCTCTTGACAAGAAAAACCCCTTGCTTCAACTGTAGACAAACTTGAAAGCAGGTAAGTCGACAGCCTAGCTCCGCCAAGACAGGGTAGGTAAGTCCTTCATAATTCCTGCTTTACAATCAATTGCAAGATTTTTAAGTCAAGATAGTAAATACTTATAACAAAACTACTATATGATTTAAAAGAAAAAAGGAGCAATAACAGGTAACACTAAAACAATCATGTGCACATGCACAACTGTCTTGTAAAATATGTTTATTGATGAAAACAATTCAATAATATTTTAAAGAACAAATTATTCTGTAAGAGGTAATCACACTGGGCCAGTGAGATGGCTCAGCAGCTAAGTACTTCCACTGAAGCCTGGCTACTTGATTTCAAAACCCTGAACTCATGGACTCATAGGAGAGAACTGTCCCACACAGTTGTACATGTGTTCTCTCTCTCTTTCACACACACAGAGAGAGAAAGATGCACATGCACAAATATTAATAACAAAAATAATAATCATATACTATGATGTACTACTTACAATAGCTGAAGTGTAGTAATAACTCAGACATCTTTTAGTAGAACAAGGACATTCAAAGCACAGTAGACATGCGTAATAAAATACCATGCAATGCAAATAGGAGAAAATTCTGATGTATTTCAAACATGAATGAACCTCCACATGAAATAAGACATTTGTAATTCAACAAATACAGTGATTACACATATGACTTGTTAGAATAATCAATGCAGATAGAAAGAATTGTAGCTTTGATGCTGTAGGCAGGAACAAATGCAGTGTTTAATGGCTAGAGCTTCACTTTGAGAAGTTTTTTAATTTATTTTTTATTTCTTCAAGTTACATCTCAGTCACAATCCACTCCTTACTCCCCCATCTGGTCCCACCCTCCCACGCTCTTCCCCCTCAACACCCCATCCACTTCCTTTTTGTTTTTGTTTTTGTTTTTTGTTTTAAGTTTAAAGAATATCTTTTTCCCCCAACAACTCCCCCTTTAAGTCTGACAAATGGCTCTTTCTCTTATAACAACAAATACAATACAAAACAACAGAAATAATTAGGCCACAATTATGAGAATTATAAAGCTTACCATACATTGCCAATGTCCAGTCCATATATATTTGGCAACTGTCTAACCATCTCCATGAGTTTAAAGTTCTATATTCAACTCAGCTTCCATCCTAACTTGCATCAAAAATTTAAAAAATCTTCTTAGATCCAGAACAGCCTCTTAATTCCTAAACAACTCAAAATTTAACAAGGAGACTATAGCTATCTGGTCTTCAACCACCACAGAGACCTGAGAGGGATAAATATATCTGATTATACAGAAAGTGCAGGGCCAGCAGCTTCCAAAATTAAGAAATGACATATCAGTGGCTTCCTGGACAGTTCCCAATTTCTCTCCATACATTACAGCATCAATCTTCAGCCATTTGGCCCCATTTCTCTGACAGACATTGATTGTGGAGCAGGAATTATGAAGGACTTGCCTACCCTGTGTTGGCAGAGCTAGGCTGTCGACTTACCTGCTTCCAAGTTTTGTCCTTTTTGGACAGCATTCTGTCTACAGTTGAAGCAAGGGGTTTTCCTTGCCAAGAGATAGGCTTGCCACTAATTCAACCATCTCCAATTGGAGATTCTTCGATGCTCATCTATAATCACAACAACTCAAAATTGATAAGACTGTTCAGCCCCACAGACTCTTCCAGCCAGAACTTCACTAAAGCCCTGAAGTTCAGCCTCTGTCTACAAACTTCTTAGGACACTTAAATAGCTGAGCACAAAAGTTCTGAACATCAAATGATTCTAGTAACATGTTTAATCATTTTTCCATTCTTATTTGGGCCCCAAACAGGTTTACTAGGTCCCAAATCAGCAGGAAGTCATTTTTTTTTTTTTTTGGTTTTTCAAGACAGGGTTTCTCTGTGTATCTCTGGCTGTCCTGGACTCACTTTGTAGACCAGGCTGGCCTCGAACTCACAGAGATCCTCTTGCCTCTGCCTCCCAAGTGCTGGGATTAAAGGCGTGAGCCACCACACCTGGTTGCAGGAAGTCGTTTTAAGAGAGCAAAGTCCCATCTCCAGAAGGTGGGGTGGGTGATTTCCCCCCTTTGGTCATTTGATGGGTTATAGATACTTGTTGTTATTTAGGGGGCGAGATTAAAAGCTATTAAATAGTCTTGTTAAATAGGTTTTGGAGGTTAGACCCAGAGATTTCTCTCTTTTACTTTTCTGTATCCTTCTTTCTCTCCTATGTAGGGGTGAAAAGACTTGAGAAAAAATAGTATATAGACATAATATAGGAATGATAAAGAAAAGGGACAGATTATTGATTATGCTCTTGTATCTTTGTATATTGATACAAAATTAAGATTATATTGGGCTACATCTGTATTGATCTTTGTATATTGATAAAAAATTAAGGTTAACTCTTTTTAAGAAATTGTACCTAGATAGTGCTTAAAAATGAAATGTGAAGTTTTGGTCTTTTGTTAGCAACTGTCATAAACAGTTTAGGATAATTAAGAAATGCAAACTAATAGTCATTCAAGCATGTCATTTTGTTAGGTACTATGGCAGTCTATCACAGTTATTTCCTAAGTTAATCAGAAATCAAGTTGCTAAGAGACAAGCAACATTTGCTTATCCAAATATATGGAAATAGATAGGTGGTCTTCAAAAGCCTCAAGAGATCTGCAGAATATGGCATTCAAAGATGTTTTCTTAACTTAGGATTTTTTTTTTATATCGAGACATGTCAGCTCCTGACAGCATCCCCTATTCTACTCCAAGGAGAAGAGTTTTTAAAAACAACTTAGATGCTTAATGATGAAGATCTCAAAACAAAGAATAAACTTCATGCCACAGAACTGTAGTTAGATTCAGCCAAGCTGGACACATAACTCAGTGACACATGTGTGCTTGGCATGTGTAAACCCTGACTTCTGTCAATAGTGCCAAAACAGAGGGAGGAAAAAAAAGAAAATTCCTATTTAAAATAGAAAATTTAACATTATAGTATTTATCATGAAAGTAGCCATAACATATTCTGTGAAACACTAAATATAAGCATATAATATCCATAACTTATTTGTGATGTAAAGTAAGGTGCTTTGAAATATGTATACTAGCCGGGCGGTGGTGGCGCACGCCTTTAATCTCAGCACTTGGGAGGCAGAGGCAGGCGGATCTTTGTGAGTTCGAGGCCAGCCTGGTCTACAAAGCGAGTCCAGGACAGCCAGAGATATTCAGAGAAACCCTGTCTCGAAAAACCAAAAAAAAAAAAAGAAATATGTATACTTTATGGGATACCTACATCATTCCATTACTTTGTATACATATGTACTTTTCTCGTGGGAATGCTTAAAAGTCTACTTGCATGTTGTAGTACACTATTGACCAGAGTCACTCACTGGGTAACAAATCTCTTGATCTAGCTTTCCCTATCTTTATTAAATTTTGTCTTTTTATCAAATTAGAATCAACCCTAAGTAATTACCATTCTATTCTTTATTGATTCCAGTTTGACTGAAGGCATCCATTTCAACTTTCTATAATCCCTCTACAAAGAGCACAGAATTCAGATTCTGACAGTTCAACAGGAAAGAATATGAAGCACTAAAAATTTTCATTATGAATATTTTTGGGATGTTTGAAATGCCACTTTTTACTTTAAAAAATACATACCAAGTGAAATAAAATTAATAATGCGAATTTGTTCACATTACCTAAAGCTCCTTAGGAGGACAGACATCAAAAATCGGGAAGTTCTATGTAGTATATGTCTAGTATGTATCTTTTTCAGATGGTGGTAGTCAAGCCCAGCTTGGCCTGATATCACTGTATAGCACACATTAAAACTCACTAAAGGCGGCGGCTGCAGTGGTGCGTATGTGGTGGGCAGCAGCCGTGGTGGTTGCAGAGGCTGCGGCAGCTGCAGCGGCAGCACACGGCAGAGGCTGAGGGTTCCAAAATGTGGAGACCAGCAGCCAGAGGGCCCACAGCTGTATTCTGGAAAGCTCAGACATATCAGGCGTGGATCCTATCCTCTCAGACTCCTGGGAGACCTCCAGAGTCCACAGAATCGGTGCCTGAGCAAACAGGACCATACCACAAGAACCACTGCAGACTGAACACTCAGTGTGCAACATAGAGAGGTCTGAATTGGGAGCAGTGAAACAATCCCAGGCCATTCCTCATTGCCTGGGAATAGGCTGCACCAGCTCACAGTGCTTCTGGCTATTAGATGCAGAGTGACCCTGAGATTCCCCCTGTGAGCTGCGACAGATCACCAAGCAATTCAACTGCTACACCAAAGTGCCCCCATTGGATCCAAGCCCAGAAGACAACAGGAACAGACAGCTAAGAACATCTAAATGGACAAAGGTCCAAAAAAACCAGAAATCAGGGAAATATGACTCCAACAAAACAAAACTATCCTAGTACATCCAATCCTGACAACATCACCACAGCAGAAACACATGAAAATGATGACAATTCTACATGATGGAAAGTGATAGAGTCCCTTCAAGAAAAACTTAAATCTATGAAGGAATTCAAAGAAGCCACACCTTCACAAGCAAAAGCAATGGATAATACCATTAGAGAGCTCCAAGACAAGGTGGCTCAACTTGAACAGGAAAAAGAAAGAGCAATGAAAGATTTCCAGGCAAAAACAAGCAAATTGGAGCAGGAAATGTACAAAATGAATAAAACCATTCAAGACATGAAAATGAAATTGGAAACAATAAAGAAAACATAGAGTTAAAAGTGGAAATGGAGAATCAAGGGAAGAGAACAGGAACTATGGAAATGAGTATCAAAAATAGGATGCAAGAGGTGGAAGACAGGATCTAAGACATGGAAGATTCAATGGAAGAAATCAGTACAACATCCAAAGAAAATGACAAAGCTAAAAAATCTCTCACCCACAACATCCAAGAAATCAAGGACTCAATGAAAATATGGAACCTAAGAATTATAGACATAGAGGAAAGGGAAGACTCCTGACTCCAAGGTCCAGGAAATATCTTCAACAAAATCATAGAAGAAAACTTCCCAAACTTGAAGAAAGAGATGCCAATAAAAATAAATGAGTCTATTTTGTTTGATATTAGGATGGCTACTCCAGCTTGCTTCCTGGGTCCATGTGCTTGGAAAACCTTTTCCCAGCCCTTTACTCTGAGATAGTGTCTATCTTTGATAGTGAGATGTGTTTCTTGTGTGCAGCAAAAAGAGGGGTCTTGTTTATGGATACAACCTGTAACTCTGTGTCTTTTTATTGGCAAGTTGAGTCCATTGAGGCAGATACAATGGCAGACCCATCAGAATTACACCTGATTCTTCTCAGAAACTTTAAAAGTTAGAAGGGCCTGGACAGATGTCCTACAAGCCCTGAGAGAACATAGGTGCCCAGCCAGACTACTACACCCAGCAAAACTCTCTATCAACATAGATTAAGAAAACAAGATATTCCATAACAAAATCAAATTTAAACATTATCTACCCACAAACCCAGCCCTACAGAAGATCCTAGAAGGAAAATTCCAACCCAGAGAAGTTAACTACACCCAAGAAAACAGAGGAAATAGAAAACTCCACAGCAACTAAATCAAAAGAGGCACAGGATGACCACAAAATAATGGGAAATAACAACCCCTGGTCACTAATATCCATCAACCTCAATGGACTCAACTCACCAATAAAAAGACACAGACTTACAGATTGTATCCATAAACAAGACCCATCTGTTTGCTGCATATAAGAAACACATCTAACTATCAAAGATAGACACCATCTCAGAGTAAAGGGCTGGGAAAAGGTTTTCCAAGCAAATGGACCTAGGAAACAAGCTGGAGTAGCCATCCTAATATCAAACAAAATAGACTTCCAACTGAAGTTAATAAAAAAAGACAGAGAAGGGCATTACATACTAATTAAAGGGAACATTCATCAAGATGTTCTCAATATTGAACATCTATGCCCGAAATACAAAGGCACCTATATTTGTAAAAGAAACGCTTCTAAAACTTAAATCGCACAACAATCCCAACACATTAGTAGTGGGAAACTTCAACATGCCACTCATAACAACGGACAGATCATCAAGACAGAAGCCAAACAGAGAAATAATGAGTCTAACAGAGATCATGAACCAAATGGACCTAACAGACATCTACAGAACGTTTCACCCAAACACAAAGGAATATACCGTCTTCTCAACACCACATGGAACCTTCTCCAAAATTGACCATATAGTTGGCCACAAAGATAGTCTCAACAAATACAAGAAAATTGAAATAACCCCTTGTATCTTATCAGACCACCATGGAATAAAGCTGGATTTCACAGCAAAAGAATCAACAGAAAGCCTACACACACATGGAAATTGAACAACTCTTTACTGGATGACTACTGGGTCAAGGAAGAAATAAAGAAGGAAATCAAAGACTTCTTAAAATCCAACGACAATGAAGGCACAACATACCCAAACCTATGGGACACAATGAAAGCTGTGCTACAAGGAAAGTTCATAGCACTATGTTTCTTCAAAAAGGAAATTGTGACAGCTCATATTAGCAAATTAACAGCTAAACTGGGTGAATTGGAAAAAAAAAGAAGCAAAGACTCTGAAGAGGAGCAGAAGCAGGAAATCATCAAACTTAGGGCTGAAATCAACAACTTAGAAACAAAAAGAACTGTACAAAGAATCAATGAAACCAAGAGTTGGTTCTTTGAGAAAATCAACAAAATAGACAGACCCTTAGCCAAATTAACTAAAAGGCAGAGGGAAAAACACAAATCAACAAAATCAGAAATGAAAAGGGAGAAATAACAACAGACATTGAGGAAATCCAGAGAATATTTGGGTCCTACTTTAAAAATCTACACTCCACCAAATTTGAAAACTTATGGGAAATGGACAATTTTCTTGATATATTCCACCTACCGAAGCTAAATCAAGATCAGATTAACAGATTAAACAGCCATATCACCCCAAAGGAAATAGAAACAGTCATTAAAAATCTCCCAACCAAAAAAAGCTCAGGGCCAGATGGCATTAGCATGGAATTCTACCTGACCTTCAAAGAGGAGCTAACACCAATACTCTTCAAACTCTTTCAACAAATAGAATCAGAAAGAACACTGATTCTATGGCCAAACTCATTCTATGAGGCCACAGTCACCCTGATTCCTAAACCACTCAAAGACCCAACAAAGAAAGAGAACTTCAGAACAATCTCCCTAATGAATATAGATGCAAAAATACTTAATAAAATACTAGCAAACCGAATTCAAGAACACATCAACAGTATCTTACACCATGATCAAGTAGGCTTCCTCCCAGGAATGCAGGGATGGTTCAACATATGAAAGTCTATCAACATCATTCACCATATAAACAAGATGAAAGGAAAAAAAGCACATGATAATCTCGCTAGATGCAGAAAAAGCATTTGACAAAATCCAACACCCCTTCATGCTGAAAGTTCTGGAGAGAACGGGCACACAAGGATCAAACTTAGAAATAAAAAAGGCAATATACAGCTAGCCAGTGGCCAACATCAAATTAAATGGAGAGAAACTTGAAGCATTTCCTCTAAACTCAGGGACAAGACAAGGATGCCCACTTTCACCATATCTCTTCAATATAGTATTTGAAATTCTTGCTAGAGCAAATAGACAACTAAAAGAGATCAAGGGGTACACACTGGAAACTAAGAAGTCAAATTATCCCTATTTGCAGATGATATGATAGTATACATAAGCGACCCCAAAAATTCCACTAGAGACTCTTACAGCTGATAAACACATTCAGCTAAGTGGCTGGATATAAAATTAATTCAGCCTGATCTACAAAGAGAGTCCAGGACAGCCAGAGCTCTTATACAGAGAAACCATGTCTCAATAAACAAAAAAACAAAAAATTAATTCAAAAAAAATGAGAAGCCCTTCTTTATACAACAAACAAATGCGCTGAGAAAGAAATAAGAGAAGCAACCCCTTTCACAATAGCCACAAACAATATAAAATACCTGGGGGTAACTCTAAGCAAGCAAGTAAAGAACCTGTACAATAAGAACTTCAAGCCCTTGAAGAAAGAAATTGAAGAGGCCTTTAGAAGATGGAAAGATCTCCCATGCTCATGGATAGGTAGGATCAACATAATAAAAATGGCCATCCTACCAAAAGCAATATATAGATTCAATGCAATTCCTATCAAAATATCAACACAATTCTTTATATACCTGGAAAGAGCTATTCTCAATTTCATATGGAACAACAACAACAACAAACCCAGAACAGCTAAATCAATCCTGTACAATAAAAAAACATCTGGAGGTATCACCATCCCAGATTTCAAGCTGTACTACAGAGCAATAGTAGTAAAAACAGCATGGTATTGGTATAGAAACAGACCAGTAGATCTATGGAATCAAATTGAAGATCCAGAAATAGACCCACATACCTATGGGCACCTAATTTTTGACAAAGAAGCCAAAACGGCACAATGGAAGAAGGACAGCATCTTCAACAAATGGTGCTGGTCCAACTGGATGTCCATTTGTAAAAGAATGAAGCTAGACCCATACTTATCACCTTGTACAAAACTTAAGTCCAAGTGGATCAAACCTTAACATAAGCCGGTCACACTAAATCTACTAGAAGAAAAAATGGGAGAAACCCTCGAACTCATTGGCACACGTTACAACTTTCTGAACAGAACACCAACAGCTGAGGACCTGAGACCAACAATCAATAAATGGGACCTCATGAAACTGAAAAGCTTCTGTAAAGCAAAAGACACTGTCATTCAAATAAAACGGCAGCCTACAGACAGGGAGTAAATCTTCACCAACCCCACATCTGACAGAGGGCTAATATCCAAAATCTACAAAGAATTCAAGAAATTAAATGCCAAGAAATCAAATAATCCAATCAAAAAATGGGGGACGGAGCTAATAGAGAATTCACAAAGGAGGAATCCCTCATGGCTGAGAGACACCTGAAGAAATGCTCAACATCCTTAATCATCAGAGAAATGTATCTCAAGACTACTCTGAGATTCCATCTCACACCTGTCAGAATGGCTAAGATCAAAAGCTCAAATGACAGCACATGCTGGTGAGGGTGTGGAGAAAGGGGAACCCTCCTCCATTGCTGGTGGGAGTGCAGGCTTGTGCAACCACTATGGAGGTCAGTCTGGCGATATCTTAGAAAACTTGGAATAGCTCTGCCTCAAGACCCAGCCATACCACTTCTGGGTGTACATCCAAATGACTCCTCACGGAATCATAAGGAAGTTTCCTCATCTATGTTCATAGCAGCCTTATTTGTAAGAGCTAGAAACTGGAAACAACCCAGATGTCCCTCAACTGAAGAATGGATTAAAAACTGTGGTACATCTATAGGATGGAATATTACTCAGCAAACAGAAACAATGAAATTATGCAATTTGCAGCCAAATGGATGGAACAAGAGAAGCTCATCCTGAGTGAGCTAACCCAGACTCAGAAAGATACACATGGCATCTATTCACTTATAGTAGGATTTTAGCTATATAGTACAGGATATATATACTACAACTAATGCACCAAAGGGAACATGGACATAGACTTTTTATTTTTATTTATTTATTTTTTGTTTTGTTTTTGTTTTTTCGTTGGTTTGTTTTTTAGTTTTCCCTCCCTGGCAATGAGACACTTTTCACTGGTGGTACTGCCTTGTAGGTCCACAGTGTATGAGGAGGCTCTTGACCCTCATATGACATCTGAACTGGGGCAAGGGACTGTTATGTAGGGACACTCCACTCCAGAGGAGTGGGTTGGAAGGGTTAGGGGGTAGAGGGTGGGAGGGCGGGGCTGGGAAAGGGGGAAAGAGGACAATATGATGGAAATGTAACCTGAAGCAATTAAAAAAAAAAAGAATCACTATACTGCCAGGGTTCTGAGATTGCTCAACAGGTAAAGGTATTTGCCATCAAAACCATGGACCTGACTTTAATACCTGGGACCCATGGTGGAAGGAAAGTGATGAATCCTCTAAGTTGTCCTCTAACCTCCACGCATGTATCTTGGTATGTGTATATGCATGCATACACTGAACAACAGAAGTAAGTATAGTAAAAATTAACTATACTGCAATTCTCTAAGATACACAGGCTGTATAGATTTAAAAGAAGTGACCACAATTGAATAAATGTACTGTTTCATATAAGCCTACATGGATTTTACATATATCCAAATTCCATAAAAGTATTCTGGGTTCTGTGGATTTTACAAAAAACACCCATTATGTTTGTACAATTTATTAAAGTGGTATAGATCTGTTATTAAAAAAACTCACTATAAGAGGGGGGAGTAGGGAAGGGATTGTGGCTGAGATGTAACTTGAAGAAATAAAAAATAAATTATATATTAAATAAAGAGAAAACAAACTCACTCTCTTGCTTCAACCCCTAAAGTGTTGAACCATACGTAGTTCTGATAAATTCTAATCTCTTCAAAATATTAGTCCAGCGTCAAAAAACCAGCACCATCTGTTTTCCTAAATATTGTCTGTAGTCTATCCCATTACTGTTTTCACAATTAATCAGTTTTTTTTGAAAGTTCATGATTTAATGTTATTGGAACTACTATAAGAAAATGTTGGTTTCTACAGAAAGACAAACATCCTACCTAATTAGCCCTTGAAAATCCTTACAATTCTTTTTTTTTCCCTTTATTTTTTATTTCTTCAAGTTACATCTCAATCGCAGTCCCCTCCCTATTCCCCCTCCAGTCCCACCCTCCCACCCTCAACCCCCCATCCTCTTCCCTTTTTTTTTTCTTTTAAGTTTAAGTTTAAGGTATATCTTAATTCCCCCTACAGTTTCCCCTTTCAGTCCAACAAATGGCTCTTTCTCTTATAATAACAAATACAATACAGTACAACAGAGGTAATTAGGCCACAGTTATGAGGGTTATATGGCTTAACGTACATTCCCAATGACCAGTCCATATGTATTTGGTACTTGACTTTAATATTCTACTATCTAAACATCTCCATGAGTTTAAAGGTCTATATCTGACTCAACATTCATACTAACTTGCAACACAATTTTAAAAGTATCTTCTTAGATCTATAACACTCTCTTGATTCCTAAACAACTCAAAATTAAATTATGAGACCCTAGCTATCTGTTCTTCAACCACCTCAGAGACTTGAGAGGGATAAATATATCTGATTTTATAGGAAGTACAGGGCTTGCAGCTTCCCAAACTAAGAAATGACATACCTGTGGCTGCCTGGACAGTTCCCATTTTCTCTCTATACATTACAGCATTGATCTTCAGTCATTTGGCCCCGTTTCTCTGACAGACATTGATTGTGGAGCAGGGGTTATGAAGGACTTACCTACCCTGTCTTGGCAGAGCTAGGCTGTCGACTTACCTGCTTCCAGGTTTTGTCCTTTTTGGACAGCATTCTGTCTACAGTTGGGGCAAGGGGCTTTTCCTACCAAGAGATAGGCTTGTGACTAATTCAATCATCTCCCACTGGAGATTCTTCGATGCTCATCTTCTACTTGGAGGAGAATAGGGGTTGCTGTCAGGAGTTGTTATGTCTTGATATAAAAAATTCTAAAGTTACGAAAACATCTTTGAATGCCATATTCTGCAGATCTCTTGAGGTTTTTGAAGAGGCCCTATCTATCTCTTATATTAGGGTAAGCAGATGTTGCTTGTCTCTTGCCGGTTTATTTCTGATTAGCTTAGAAAGTAACTATAATAGGCTGTCATAGTACCTAACTGAATGACCGGCTTGCATAATCATTAGTTTGCATTTCTTAATTACCCTAAACAGTTTATGACAATTAGTAGTAAAAGGCCGAAACATCACATTTCATTTTTTTCTTTACCTCCTAACCCTTCCATCCCATTTCTCTGGGGTGGGGTGTCCTTATATAACAGTCCCTCATCTCAGTTGAGAGGTCATATGAGGGCCAAGAGCCTCTTCATTCATTGGGGGTCTACGAAGTAGTACCATCAGTGAAAAGTGTTTCATTGCCCAGGAGAGAGAACTACCAAACAAACAAACCAATAAGCAGACAATAGACAAAAAAGACTAAAAAATAGAAAAAAAATAATATATAAAAAAATAAATAAAAAATAAAAATTAATAATAAGAAGTCTATGTCCAAGTTCCCTTTGGTGTGTTAGTTGGAGTATTGATACCTTCTACTATATAGCTAAAATCCTACTATAAGTGAACAGATGCCATATGTGTCCTTCTGAGTCTGGGTTAGTTCACTCAGGATGAGCTTTTCTAGTTCCATCCATTTGGCTGCAAATTGCATAATTTCATTGTTCCTGATAGCTGAAAAATATTCCATCCTATAGATGTACCACAGTTTTTTAACCCATTCTTCGGTTGAGGGACATCTGGGTTGTTTCCAGTTTCTAGCTATTACAAATAAGGCTGCTATAAACATAGATGAGGAAACTTCCTTATGATTCCGTGAAGAGGCATTTGGGTGTATACCCGGAAGTGGTATGGCTGGGTCCTGAGGCAGAGCTATTCCAAGTTTTCTAAGAAATCGCCAGACTGACCTCCATCGTGGTTGCACAAGCCTGCATTCCCACCAGCAATGGAGTAGGGTACCCCTTTCCCCACACCATCACCAGCATGTGCTGTCATTTGAGTTTTTGATCTTAGCCATTCTGACAGGTGTGAGATGGAATCTCAGAGTCGTCTTGAGTTGTATTTCTCTGATGATTATGGATGTTGAGCATTTCTTCAAGTGTCTCTCAGCCATGAGGGATTCCTCCTTTGTGAATTCTCTATTTAGCTCTGTCCCCCATTTTTGAGTGGATTATTTGGCTTCTTGGCATTTAATTTCTTGAATTCTTTGTAGATTTTGGATATTAGCCCTCTGTCAGATGTGGGGTTGGTGAAGATTTTCTCCCAGTCTGTAGGCTGCCGTTTTGTTCTAATGACTGTGTCTTTTGCCTTACAGAAGCTTTTCAGTTTCATGAGGTCCCATTTATTGATTGTTGATCTCAAGTCCTGAGCTGTTGGTGTTCTGTTCAGGAAGTTGTCGCCTGTGCCAATTAGTTCGAGGGTTTCTCCCACTTTTTCTTCTAGTAGATTTAGTGTGACCGGCCTTATGTTAAGGTCTTTGATCCACTTGGACTTAAGTTTTGTACAAGGTGATAAGTATGGGTCTAATTTCATTCTCTTACAAATGGGCATCCAGTTGGACCAGCACCATTTGTTGAAGATGCTGTCCTTCTTCCATTGTGCCGTTTTGGCTTCTTTGTCAAAAATTCAGTGGCCATAAGTGTGTGGGTCTATTTCTGGATCTTCAATTCGATTCCATTGATCTACTGGTCTGTTTCTATACCAATACCATGCTGTTTTTACAACTATTGCTCTGTAGTACAGCTTGAAATCTGGTATGGTAATACCTCCAGATGTTTTTTTATTGTACAGGATTGATTTAGCTATTATGAGCTTTTTGTTGTTCCATATGAAATTGAGAATAGCTCTTTCCAAGTCTATAAAAAAATGTGTTGGTATTTTGATAGGAATTGCATTGAATCTATATATTGCTTTTGGTAGGATGGCCATTTTTATTATGTTGATCCTACCTATCCATGAGCATGGGAGATCTTTCCATCTTCTAAAGGCCTCTTCCATTTCTTTCTTCAAGGGCTTGAATTTCTTATTGTACAGGTCCTTTACTTGCTTGCTTAGAGTTACCCCCCAGGTATTTTATATTGTTTGTGGCTATTGTGAAGGGGGTTGAGAAAGAGAAACCAAACTCACTATCTTGCTTCAGCCCCTAAAGTGTTGAACCATACTTAGTTGTGATAAATTTTAATCTCTTCCAAATATTAGTTCAGTGTCAAAAAACCAACACCATCTGTTTTCCTAAATATTGTCTGTAGTCTATCCCATTACTGTTTTCACAATTAATCAGTTTTATCCAAAAAGGAAAACAAAGTTCTAGCCCGGGGACTAGCAAGAAAATCAACTGAGGTAACTAAGCCCAAAAGAAAAATTTATTACAAACTACATAGCACTGTGTGAATGTTTTTATTATCGAGGAGTCAATGAAGCAAAGCTGATGTTTTGACCTTGTTCCATACAAAATATTACATCAAAAATACAAGTAAAAGGTCCACCCTGCCCCTCCCCACTGTGCCCAGCAGGCAGCATAGCACAAGAAACCAGCAGGGGTGGGACCTTGTTGATGTCTGTGGTCCATGTTACCACCAAGGGCCATGTGGGTGTCTGTGGACTGTGCCACAGCCTGAAGCCACATTGATCTGCAGAGAAATATCTTGTGTTTCGTATGGATGTAACAGCTGTCAATAAAAAAAAAGACAAAGCAAAACAAACAAACAAACAAACAAACAAACCTATGGACTGTAGCTCGGCAGAAAGAGAAGTGGAAGGTGGGACTTCCTAGGAGAGGAGAAAAGAAACTGGGAAGAAGAAAGGGGAAGGGCTTTTGGCCCAGAGACATGACAGAAGATAGATGTGACAACCTGCCTGGAAGGTATAGATAGCCACGTGGCTGGATGGGACTAGGTGGTTGGATTAATTTAGATGAACTAGATGAGGACTGCTCAGCTAAGGCGTGGACATTGAACATTAAAACTTATTTTCTGGAGTATTTATTTTATGGCTTAATGCCGCCCTGGGTCTTAGGCCTTTTTACCAGGAGACCTGAGCTGCAGGTCTTCCATAACAATGACCATAGACAATGTTGCTGCGGGAGCCATACTGATCTGTGTGGCCTATGCTGCCACATGAGGCCATGGTGATGTCTGTGGTCCATCAGGAAACCTCCGACGGCCTTGTCTGGGTCAGTGGTCCTGCTGCACCTAGGGGCTGCGTTAGCGGTCTGTGCTCTCATCAGAAACCATATGGAAGCCCAAGAACAGGAAGCTACTTGTGCTGTGATATGGATGACTGCTGATGCAGTTAGAGGAAGAGACATGGAATGCTTCTGTGACAACCCCTACCCTCACCTCCTCCCCCCCAAAAGTAACAGCCTAGACAAGAATCCACCCAAAAGAACTCTTAAAAAGTGTGATAGGGATGCTGAAGTACAAATCACCACAATCAAAGGCTTCTAGCTGGGGTATGGAGGGGACGGAGGAGTCAGTTCTATTTCAGGGGCTGGCCACTGAGAGTCTGGCCATGCTCCAGTGAGGATATAGACAGCAGAGATTGGACTTGGTTATTTCTATTTTTTTATTCTTATTTTTATTTTTACTTTTTTGTGGCGGGGGAGGAAGTCACAATGGTGGGAGGCGGGACATGGAAGGACTTGGAAGTGAGTGTGATCAGGGTGCATGATGTGAAATTCCCAGACAATTGTAGAAATGTTATATTGAAAAAAATACAAATAAATACTTGAATTAATGATTTACCAAACTGGAAATTTCCTCTGACCCAGCTTCCTCCATTTCCCTAATTCTCTCGGTATGCAAAGGCTATGGTTGTGCCCACTCAGGGGATTCAAGTGCAATTACCCAGGGCAGGTGCTTACTGACCATTTGAATATGTGCTCTTGACCTTGATAAGTTTGCAAGTATAGAGGAAACATGACAGGATATTCCAAGCTCAATATTCCCACCCTCTACTGTCAAACAGACTCCACCTCTGCTTTCCAATACAAAGTCTGTGTTTGGGATCCTCTTCATCTGCCAGAGGTCATAGAGTGTCTGACTGAGAAAGGAGCTGTTATTCACAATACAGGCAGTAGGTGTGAGAGAGACTGCAGGGGCAATCAGATCTCATGCTTCAGGAAAGAAAGTGGGAGTCTGCAAGGGCAGGGAGAAATTTGCTGTTCTCCACTAATAGGAACATCAGACAATGTGATAAATGAACCACCAAGAAGAAGGGTTCATTTAGCCTCCAAAACAACATTTCACCAGTGGACACTTGCAACAGACACCATCAATGGATTAGCTTGGTGGGTGGCATGAATCTGTGAGTAAAGCATGTACCCTGAGTCCTATATCAAACATGGAGTGAAACACATTTACCTTAGCTTCTATGGTGCCTATTGGGAACAACCTGAAACAATTAATGAACTTGTGGTGACAACAATAAATTTTTATTTTCATTAATTTTTAGGTTATTGTATTAACGTAGGTATTATGGCAGTGATTCATTTACTGTCACCTTAATCTCAACAAAACTTGCAATTTTCTTAATGTAAAAGCTATGTGATTCTGAGCACTTAGCCATTGAAAGTTTACCTTCCTTATGTTGAGTAAAAATGTATCCTTTCCTGAATAAGGTCTCCAAGACTGGTTACATTTTATAAAATCCAGGTACTTAAGTCTTTGTTGATCAGGATGAAATAATTCAATCAACAAGAGACATTACGTATTTTCCGTGTCTGGTTTAGCTGCATCATTGTACTTAGTGTGCATATCTATAGACTATCACAGTATTATGTAATTTATCCTTTATCTTTGTACTTTAATTGAAAACTTCACCTCACTGCTTTAAAGAAGTATAGTTCTCTAAGAGTCCAGTCCTCTGAGTTTTCAAGAAGCCATTGTGATTTTTATTGCTGTTGCTCCCAACCTGAGTTCCAACCCAATGAAGAAAGATTCAGGATGGGCTCAGACCTGATTCCAGCAGCAGATTCTACCTGGATATTCAGTATTAATTCCCATCTCGGGGTGAATAAAGATAGAGGACTTGTAGGGAAAGGTATCAAATCTTGTAAAAACGCCTTTTAATCCTCATCATAGAATTCCCCACTGTTCCAAAGGTCACCAGTCCTGGGCCCTGTCCTCACAACCTGCATTGACAAAATATCACTGATGCTTAAGTCTGCATTTATACTTGTCATTTGCTGCCTTTTTACTTCTATAGAAATTTGATATGAGCAAGGAGCACAGGTACCATCTGCCTGTGTCTGGAAACTCATTATGTTTATACACAGTTAGGAAATGAGGAGATTCTATTAAAATTCATTACAATATTGCAGGAATTTTTTTCAGATCTTTTCCTCTTCCTTAGCGATTAGCTTTTTTCCCCCCTTTCTTTTTTTTTTTTTTCCTTGCCATACTCAGCCTGACCCAGCCTGCGAAGCTGTAAGTTGGCAGCTGTGATTGCAGTACAGATTTCACACAGTGTAATTACTGCAGTGACACTAGGACTGAGAGGTACAAAGAAAAAAAGAGGCCTACAGGTTATTAGCACTAAACACTGGGAGAAATCAAACGGGGAGTCAATGCGTAATTTCAAGGCCTATCAAGCCTCATCAGGAACAGCGGGGAGGGAAGTGCTTCACTTCATCATCTCACTCTCTGACTTTTGTTGAAAATTACAGTAATTAAAAAAGAGCTAAGTACTTCTCAGGCAAGGGGTCTTTTCTTTACCCATCACCTTTTAGTTGGCTGCTGATTCTGTGTGACCTTTTCCATGGCTCTGTCTATCGTAGTCAACACAGATCTTTGTTGAATGGATCTCTGAAACCTAATTACTATCTGCTGGGTGATATAGTATTGATCAGAAAAGGTGGCACAGCAAAATAAGAGTACCAACACTGTGGCCCCAGCAATCGAAAAGTAATTCCAGCCCCATAGAGATGGCCCTTCCATCCCACTTATTACAGGCAGCTGTGATGTTGCCAGATCGATACACCACGCCGGATTGCTTCTTTGACTAAAGAGCTGGCTTTCTTTCCAGAAGTCATGTACAAGCAGTGGCCTCTGACTTCAAAGGACTTTGCCCTAATGCACTGTGTGACTGAACAAATTCTCTGTTGGCAAACACCTTCAGTACAAGTAGTGCTGCTGTTGTTTTTCTAAATCACTGCTTATATTTAGTATCATAATGCCATTCCCATGTGGTAAATCCTCCTGCTGACAAAACTTCAACTCTACCTTAACAAAAGGCCATTTGGTATTCTACTCTATCCTGGGAATAATTTTCAGTGTGTTGGAGACCATAATCTAAGTGGTATAATTCAGTATGCCACAGTTAATAAAGCCATTTTAGCAAAAAGAAATGTTTTCTAAAAAGCAATATTATTCAATTTCATGCTTTAGCATATATAGCAGGTAAAGGTTGAATTGTAATTCATTGGCATTTATTAGTGAAGAAACTATCATTTTGTAGGAATAACTTTTTGATTACTTATTATTTCTGACAAAAGGACAATAATTTTTGATTTATGTGAAACATAAGGCTATAAATACTCACATTTCTTTGAATTCCAGCCTTGCACAGGATATTTTGGTAATTGTGCCTAAAGAGTTGATTGTTGGCTCAGAGTTGACTCAACTCTTATTTGTAGCATATAGACATTTGCAGTGGGGTGTGCATAATAAGTACTTAGAGCAACTGTCATAACGTACGCTAAGGGGACAGCTCAGTTTAATTCCTATTTCTAGACACATATAGCTTGAATAATTAACATTTCATTGGGAAAAGATTTCACCTACAATTATTTCATTTGTTACCCAAATTTGCATCTTATTCCCAATCTCTCTAGGTCTGACTCAGATAATGTCATGCTTCTTTATTCCCAACCTAAATTATTAACTACACAAGAACCCGTATCATCAATACAGTCAGTCATTTGTGTATTAGGTTATTTAAAGATAACTATAAGAGTTACATCAATCGAAGCCACCAAGAAATTTCCCAAGGATTTTTCCTAATATGTTTACCACTGTTTCCTTTCCAAGAATATCATTCTAAGAAAAAGCAGCTATGCAAAGCAAGCACAATAACCTGACAGCTAGAATCCTGTTATGAGGTAAGTTGATCTCATCTGTCTTAAATGCCTAAGAACAATTATAAGCATACCACAGCCTTTAAGACTGGCGTAGTTATTTGCAGAATAAAAATCCCAAACATGGAGAGGGCTTCATCAAACGAGCTACCAAGCAGCCATCAGGCACTGAACCCAGGTTGTGCCATGCTAGTCTGAGGCAGCACTTCCTGTACTGGACATGTCTGTGCTGTTAGTTTGCAGTGCTGGGTTCACTTAGGAGCCATGTTTAAGTCAGTATTTTTTCCCAGCCACATTTTACTTGGGAATCTCAGATGTAAAACACATAACAATTGTATGATATGGAAGTTTGTTGGGGTAGTGTTAAGCATTCTAAATGTTAATTAATTGGTTCTGCTTTCTGACTGTTACTTACATTGACTCCAATTGGTTAAATAAAATGCCGAGGCCTGAGATTGGGCAAAGACAGAGAAAGGTGGGACTTCCTGAGATTAGAACAGGAAGCCTGTGCTTTAGACAGAGAAAAAGCATTCCAGCCAGCAGCAGGAAGAAGTAGGCACACACCATGGGTTAGAGAAAGGAACCTCATTCCACATAGCCAGGAACATTGGCATATCATGGAGAATGGTAGTCCAAGGGGACATATGTATATATGGGGTCATATTTGGGTAATAGAATTAAGAGCTAGCTTAGATGGACTAGGATTGCTTAACTCAGGCCAAGGCTTGTTAAAGTCTATGTGGTGTCTGTGTGCTCATTTATAATGGCTGCTTAAAGATTAATGGTTCCAAATCAATTAAGAATAATTTAAATAGTGGTTAAATAGTTTAGTTAGCAATTTTTTTCTACAGAAGTTTGTGAATAGGCAAATGGAAATTGTAGATCATGAATGGCCACTGGTGTCATATATTAAAAAGTGTGAGAACTTCTGATTTTGTTTGTTATTCATTTATTTTTTCTAACTCCTGATTTCACCACAATTGCTAATTCTAAATTGTTGTGCACTTCTTTAGTAAAATGTATAGTTTAAATAATGTCCACAGATATTTAATTAGCTTCTGCAGAGATAAGTACTTATTAAAATACACTTAAAATTTGCTCACAAATCCCTTAGAACATTAAATTAAGGTAATAGAGACCTTCCTATTAGCATTAAATGTACAAAGCTCATACAGAAGCCAAATATGCAAAAAGGAGATGTGCTTATGTTGGTTATAGTTCTGTAACTTTGTGTGTTAAGCTAGCTTGTATTCAGAGACAATATTATGATTTATAGTATATCTTCAGCGCCTAAACCATAAGTCAAGGTTTCCAATAACCAAGCACACACAGGCATAGGAATACTGCCTTAAGCTTCCATGACTGTTTAGTTTTCCAATATGTGAGCCAGTGTTCCATACAAAGATCTTTCCTTCTTTAAAGAACCCTTTATTTATGCCAGGAAGTGTGTTTTTAATAACAGTCCTTTAAATTAATCCATTACTTCTTCGATCTATACATAATATAAATGCAATACTGTCCAGCCTAATATGTACTCTAAAATAACTTAGCAGAGAAGCTCACTTCTCTGAGGAAGACCTAAATAAATAAATATATATGATTGGCTCAATGTGCCCAGTCCTTCTTAGATGCTTATACAGTCATGTAAATTATTATAAACACAAATGTTTTTACATTGTAAAAGTCCAAAGTATTAATTTTTGGTGACTCAGATCATTTCAGTTTAGGCCACCGGCCACTATTTCCAAGTATGCCCTTTGATGTACTCGTGGTTTGATATGTTTCTAAGTTTTAGAAACTTCCCTGAAGATTTGCTGCCCTAATTCTTAAACCTCCCACTTTTCCACCAAGCCTTCCCTCATTTTATTGAGATGTAATCTTTAAAAACCAAGATTTTGACATGAGAATTGTTATTGCTAAGTCATCTCATCTGACAGAGAAAGCAAATGCATGCAGGTTTAGAAACACAGGCACACACATATATTTTAATACTTAACTTTCTGTGTTTATACTAGGCTTATCATGAGTTCAAACTAATGTGTTCAACTCTAATTAATGGATCACTCTAGACTTCTCCTCTTGCTTGTCAGTAAGTTCCCACTTCAAGAGTAAGAATCCTAACCTCCACCCCTGCCATTTACATATAGTATTACTGACTGGTTACCCTATTCCCTGATAAGTACACTTTAGCAGCAGAACACATGCATATGTTCAATTTCCTTGGCAATTAGTCTTGTAGATGTCACTTATTTATAGTTACTTAGCTACATCCTTTCTTCCCATCTCCCTTGGTGAGATCGCTTCATACATTTTTGATAGAGTTGACTCTATTATCACTGCCTGTATCACACATCCTGGGATACTACACAATTTCTCAGTTGTTTCAAATTTGTATACATTAAGGCAAATCCTTTCTGTTATAAAGTCGTGTAGGTACTTGGGACAAATTAACATTCTATTATTTCTATATTTCAAAATTTTTCACTTCTAAATGATTCTGGTTCCCAAAAAATAGTTGCAAATAATAAGAGTTTTTAAATAGCTATCTTAAGAGCTAACACAATAGTCACCCGCAATAGCACTTGTTGTAAGACATGAAATACTGGGTTGATTTAACTCTATTCTATCACTGTGTGACATGCTAGTACAAATCCACCTAATTCTTATACGAAGCTGAGCTGATTAACTGAACCTGAGACTAGTTTATTATGTGTGTGCCCGCGTGCGTGAGCACATTTGTGTGTATGACCTCAGGTGTGTTCATGGCAGCCCATTTGTCAAGCTCAGAGGTGTCATTTCCCACTTTGCTTGAGACAGAGTTTCTTTGCTCTCTATATGGATCTCACATTTTCAGGGACTCTCATGTGTCCATCTGCCATCTCACCAAAGAATGCTGAGATATTAGACACAGGTCACCTGCCTAATTTTGGTGGGTTCTGGAGATTTGAACTCAGGTCCTCAGACTTGTTTGGCAAGCTCTTTACTCATAGACCTATTTCCATAGCCCTATTTTAAGTGTTATTCTAGCACAAAAGTCAATAGCAACTTGAAAAAAATTAAAATTATGTACAGTACATATGAAAATAGAGTAATTTATATAGATATAGATATATATATAGTGTTGAAATAAATAACGCATTACCTGCATAATAGAGAATTCACAAAAGATGTAAAAAACACATAAGAAATGTCAGGAGCCGAATGCTCTTGCAGATCCTTTCTTTGTGTCCTGCTATTCTTTCTGCTTGAACATTACAGACAAGGCCCTTCATACACAGTGTTCAAGCACTGTCAGAAGTTTTAGTACCTCCATGGCCTAGAGCCCCAGCCAAAGTTTTCAGTAAACATGTAAGCTTCCTAAAAAGCTATCTAGAATTTTGCAAAGTCTACCCTGAAGATGCACCCCAGAGTTGCTTCATGCTAACACATCCCTTTCTTTTTATCTGTTATTGTTGACGTGGAGTGAAAATTTCTTCATTGTTAAGTGTCACTCTCCTTGTTTGGCCAGACTTCACACATAGTCCTATAATGGTAATTTTATTATTCCTGATAAGAGTTTTACAAATTGCCTGACTTAGTCCAAACAATTTTAGAAGTTAAAGAACTTAGATAGTGTATAGAAAGCATACAGCTGTAGTAAATACTCTTGCCAAACATTGCATATCTCATTAGGAGACAGGCTTGAGATAGATTTATGACCTCAGATAAGTTTTCATTCTACAGATGATAAGACCACACTCTAGGTGTGCCATAAAACCATTTAAGGACTCTATACTTCCCATGAACTCAGGAGATAATGAGGCTACCAAGGAACGCCTAAATTTGGTACAAATCTTAATGACAAAATACACACACTGATTTGTTGTAATTTCTTATACCTTGTCAGCTTTGGCATAATATACTATTGTTTTAATTTTAACTTGTGTGCAGAAAAGAAATTTCTGAGTGCCCTTTTATCTGTCCTTGTGATCAATGCCTTTTTAACCAAGAGACAGTTCTTTGATGTAGAGAACCGTTGTTCAGAGTACAAAAATAGTTGTCACAATAAACTTGTCCATGTACCCTAGCATCCTCCATTTTTGTGCCCTGTATGTGAGTGTATGCGAGAGTCCGCTCCTCCCCTTTTCTCATTATTTTCATATAACTCACGGATCTGAGAGAAGTTGGTCAAAGCGTTCTTTAGCCCACTGAGCTCCCAGCGGGTGGCCCACTGGCTCATGCTAATTTACAATACAAAGGTCTGTTTTTATTACCTCCATGGCTTAGAGCCCCAGACAAAGGAAAAAAATTGGTTATTTTAACTCTAGTAGTCATCCCATGGGCAAAAGGCTTGCTATAAGCTACAGAGATAAAGCATAGTCTCCCTCCTCTCTATCTCTCTCTCTCTCTCTCCTCTCTCTCTCTCTCTCTCTCTCTCTCTCTCTCTCTCTCTCCCATAGCTAGTTCTCTCTAAGAACTAACTGCAGGGGCCATCAGCCTTTGTAATCATAGAAGCTGATGGGGGAGGTATCAACCCAGACGCTATCACTCTGGAAGATGAAGAATGAAGGAACTGGCGTGCTGCATCCTATCCTATGATACCCTGTGTGCCAAGGTTGGTCCTTGGCAAAGAAATAAATTTAAAATGTCTTAAATATATCTGGCATAATTTACAGTGATGAAATGTACAGACTGTAAACTAATGAGATTGCTAAACTACTAAAATGTTTCACTAATAAGCTGACAACATCTAAAAGCATCTGTGCTCTCTCTAATCACCAATGGTTGGACAAACACTTTCTCCTGTCTTGTGTTGTGAAGACAACCAAACTGTAAGAGTTTGGTTCTTTTCCAGCTAACAATTCACTTTTAGGAACACATACAGATAAACTCATACAAAGTCCCAAAATGCAGGAATATTCATCACAGCATTGTTTGTAATAACCAAAGACTGAATAAGACCAAATGTTTATCGACATCGAAATGGTTAAATAAAATCATGATGTATCCATATGCTATAAGGCAGATATGTAAAGTCTGTGACACTTCTTCAAAATATGTTAACTAAACAGGGCACTATACAAGTATATGACCTGATGATCTAACTAATGGGGAAGGAAGGAGAAAATGAGGAGTGGGGCAGAGAGAGAGAGAGATTAGCTCTATAAGTTCTGTTACTCTATAGAACACTAAAACAGATGAAAATCAACTTTTTTGATTGATTAAAGTTTCATAAGCAAGTTTTTCCATATAAATTAAAATATAAAGAAACAAAATTAAATATTTCCTTTTAGGTTGTATAAAATGAAGTACCCATGGAAGTAGAGTTAAAATATTTATTTTCCTTAAATGCTAAACTTTGCCATGTAACAATTTGAAGATGTGTACTTATACGTGTCTTGGTTACTTCTCTACTGCTGTGAAGATGCACCATAACCAAGGAGACTTAGAGGAGAAACCATTTAATGAGGGCTCACAGTTTCAGGGGACTAGTGTCCATGACTATCATAGCCGGGAGCATGGCAGCAGGCAGGAAAGCATAGCACTGGAACAGTACCTGAGAGCTTATGTCTCATCTACAAGCAGGAGAAAGAGACAGAGAGAGACTGGGCGTGGGCGTGGGTTTTTGAAACCTAAAACTCCACTCCCTATGACACACCTCCTCCAACAGGGCCACACCTCTTAATCCTTCCTACAACAATTCTACTAAGTGGAGTAGGGACCACGTATTCATTTAAACCATCACAGCATGTAAGCAAATGTTTTTATAACTTAAATACTGATGTAAGACATTCTTCCCACCCCAAGAGCCCATCTCATTTCCTCTCTAGCCACTCATCAATTCTTTTTTTTATGATTAAAAACCATACCTTTTCCACTCACCCTTCCTCATCTACACCCAAGAGCTACATCAAGTAGCTCTTTCATTCTTTCCTTTGTTCAATGAGTAATAAGATCCTGAGATTTTTTTAAGCACTTGGCATGCAGTAAAGAAAACTCCAACCCAGCAAGAATATGGGTTTTAAAAATAAGAGTAATCTAAGCCAAGATCTGTGACTCATGCCTGGAATCCCACATACTTGGGAGTCTGACCATGGGGTAAAATAAATTCAGGCCGGGCTACTTTGCAAGATCCTGCTGAAGACAACAAAAAGTTCCCTAAGTGTACTTTGGGGAGGTTCCACAATGGACTGTGAGACATAGAAGCAATCCTCCACACAGGCTGGAAGGGTGTCTGAGAAAGACAGATTCAAGAGGAACAATGTACCAGAGTCATAGGGGATGGCAAAATGGTCCAGACTGAAAGACCCCTTCTGAGGGGACAGTGCAGGTGCTAGGGCAGTTTGTTAAAGAAACCAGGCCAAAGTAGAAAAGGGTTAACTACAGGGTAAGTGGACCCCGGAAAAGCTGGGCATAGTCTTTGTAAGGCCTGATAAGGCCATGTTACTCCTTCTCTTCTGGGTACCTCAACTTTGAACTTCAGTATTTTTTATTATAACATAATCTTTTACTACCTCAAGGATGTTAACATTGTGTTTTCAGGTAAATGACAAGCCCCTAGAGAACTGAATCATCCCTAGCTACATCCTGGGCATCGTCGTGCTTTTCGTTACCTTGCCTGTGAAGTGAAGATAATAGCACCCACCTTGAACATTGAACATGAGACAGCTCAGACATTTCAGATACATATTATGCTAAGCAACACACCCAGGAAGGCGTTGGGTAGGAACTATTTTTTTTTTATTCATTAGCAAATCCTTGGGAAGATTGCTCCTATTACAAAAAGTATCCTAGAGATTGTACTTCTTACTCCAGGAGCAGATATTACACACAGGTTAGGTAGTACTAACATATTTGTTTATATATGAGCGTTTGTTATGAAGAAAACACTTAGTTTATGACATCAGACTAGTTTCATTTCTTGAGGGATCAGAGGTTCCTGTCCCTTCTCACCTAGAGCATCTCTCCTTTTCCAAGTCAAAGAAATAAGCTTTCTCCTCTGACTGAGCCCCCATCCTGAGCTGAGCCCAAGTTTGTGAAATCCCAATGCCTTGACCTGGCAGGGACCTTCACCACCACCCCCTTCCCCCTGCTGTTGCTAGGAAATGACTAACACAACCGCCCAGCCCCAGGGTCTCCTTGAAGTCTCCTTGAGGAAACACCAGCCCACCCC
>CAJQZJ010032130.1:8654673-8684826 GCA_907164525.1 Lophiomys imhausi
ACACCAGCCCACCCCAGGGTCTCCTTGAAGTCTCCTTGAGGAAACACTAGCCAAGCCCAGGAGACAGGAAGCTGTCCTTGGACAAACAGCGGGGGCCACTCCTTTAGGAATTTACACCAATGTCTAAACTATCATTGAAGCCTACCCAAAACGTATATAACCCAAAATTTTTCAAAGTTCGGGGTTGCCTCGTCTCTCCCTTTGGGGTAGGCCACCCCTCTTGCTTTTTGCATCAATTCAGTATTCAGTGTCTATTTCTCATTGAGGGTCTGCATGAAAATAGGGCATTATCCCCTCTGGGGGATGGGCCTTACAGTAAGCTTCCCTCAGATGAAGAATCTGGAACATTTTGGACAACAAATGTCCCAGCAAGTACCTGAAAAACACTCTGAAGCCCATGAACAGCAAGGTATGAAAAATTGCTGTGAGTGGAAACAGGAAGGTGAAATGGAAGTAATAGGTTCTCCCTCTGGGAATCTCAGCCACTTGGCAACTGGCTGCCTCTCTGAGAAGGTAGGCTCACTTCTGCTTCTGTGGCTATCACACATGCTCACTGGCTCATTCAAAGGGTCTTTGCAACAGATATCTGCCTCAGATTCTTCTAGGAAACATGTTCTCTTAAGTACATCACAGGAAGGAGCGACGGTTTCATACGGTCACATTATCTCACATTTTGTGGATGGGTTATTTACTAAATGCTGCAAATGTAACAGAAAATCATGGAAGCCTTTGTGTTTTTACTCAATTTTAAAAGTGAAAAAAAAAACTTTGCTGAAGTTGCTGTTTAGAAGCTATCTCCATATCATTTGGTAAAAGAGGGATGCCTGGATAAGAATGTTGCAGAGAGGGGAAAGAGAGAAAGAGCTTCAGAACTTCACAAAGAAAGTGACAATTGTAGGGGTGGAGAAACAGGAAAATAAACAAAAGAGAAGAAAGACAGGTCCAGATGTGCAGTGACCTACTCCCCAGACAGGGGAAGACAGGAGCTGAAGTCTCACCTAGAAAAGTTAGCTGGACACTTGGTAAAAAGAGATTGGCAGGCGTACCCATTTGATAAGCCCACTGCTCTTACTAGACTCAAATCCAATTGGCATCTGGCTACGACAGTGACTTCTTTGTGGATGACTCTCTAGTTAAGTGAGAGACATTCCCTAGCCCTGTGGGCTGTAGTTCTGCAACATCTGGAGAGGGTAATAACATTATTTTCGTGAAAATATCTCTCACAAGCCTAAAACTCACTATGTAGGCTCCACCAGCTATCAAGTAAATTCCAGAGATCTACCTGTCTCCAACTCCCCAGTGCCGAAACTGCAAACACATGCTACTACTCTTGCCTGCTCTTGTTGTAGGTTCTGAGTAACGAACACAGGTCTTGTGCTTGAAAGCAGGAACTGTATCTCAAGATAATTGCTTTTAGTAGAGTCAGTTAGTCTGCATCTTTTTATTGGTGAGTTGTTAATTTTCACATTTAAGATTATTCTTGAGAGATGTTTTTGATTCTTGAAATTTTTGGACATTTTCATGGTTGGTTGAATTGCTGGACTTTTACTTTTTGTTTTCTTCTGTCTTCCCTACTGGTATTAGAGTTTTGCTAGTTTACATATATGAGGGTCATTTTCATTTAAATCACCACAATGTCCATTCACTTTCTTTTCTTTCTCTTTCTTTCTTTTCTTTTTTCTCTCTTTTTCTTTCTTTATTTTTCTTTCTTTTACTTTTTAGATATTATTGGTTCTACCTCTCCTCTGTTCATTTATTTCTCTCATGAAACATATCCTTCTCTATATGTGGTACTTCTTTAAGTATGTTTACAGCAGTAACAAACTGCTTTAATTTGTACTTTTCTTGCAATGTAATCATTTTTGCATCAACTTTAACATATACTTTTGCTATATGTAGCAATCTTGGTTGGTAATTATTTACTGTCATACCTTGTAATACATCATTCTATGATTTCTGGGCTTTTAGGGTTGCTGTAGGATCTGTGATAAAATCAGTTCTTGCCTTAGTAATCAATATTCTTCATTACAGATTTTAATGCTGTTTCTTTACTTTCTATTTTTGATGTCTTGGACTATAATATATCATGAAGAGGTTTCTCTGGTCATGTGTATCTGGGGTTCTAAATGCCTACTGTGTTTTTACACCTAAATCTTGGTATAGATTTGAAGACTTTCTGGGTGTTTTTAAAACCTTAACTCCTTCATCAACTTTATAGACTCTTAGTTTTGTCTCTTGGAGTTGTGGCCATGTTGGTTCATCACTTTTTCTTTATTATATGAGTGTACTGTTTCTTCTGCATTGCCTTCCACCCCGATATTCTTTCTGTCGTTGGCCTACTCTCTATTGATGTTTTTCACTAAGCTTCATTTCCAAGGCTTCTATAATTTTCCCCTAATTTCAATTTTCTTGCATAATTTCTTTTCCTTTTAGGACTTTGTCTACATTGCTGATTTTCTCATCTGTTTAGTTGACTATCTTCTTTAGGTTGTTGGCATTCCTATCCTGATCCTGATTTGTTTCCTTACATTACTCATCTGCTTCTTTGAGATTTCTGGTCATTTTTACCAGTAAACTTTTGAGATCTTTATTTGGCATTTGCCTTGTTCCTGCGTCATTGAACTCTGTAACTGAGGAGTTATAATCTTCTGGGAAAATCATTATGCTAGCTTCCTTTTAGTGTTTCTGTGATCTGTGGACTGGCAGTTGTTTCTAGTTATATTTGGGAATGGTCTTAATGACCACACTACTTTTGAAGGCTCAATCACCAGTAGCACTCAGAGAGAAGGAATAAAAACAAAACTTCAAAACAATCTGAACAGTACAAGATATAGAGTTACACTTAAAATCTCTTAAATCTCACTATTTCACTAGTAAATCACCATAACCATGAAGCAGAATGTAGCAAAACTAATGTAGAGCATTCTAAAAATTATTTAAGGTGAATATAAAAATAGAATATAAATGAATAAAGAAAGGGACAAGAAAAGGAATTTTTTTCTAGCCTCTGATTTTGACTAATGCTCAAAGTCCTTCAAGTTAAGATACTTTATTAAGTGATCAGAAATTATGCTAAATGCAGATTATGTAACAGATAATCTATTGGTTTCATTTGTAAATTGAATGTGTTTATTTAGTTTTTCCAAAGTAGCTTAAGACAATATATCAAAATATTAATATAAGATCAAAACAAAACTTTAAAAGCTACAAAAATAAATAAATAAAATTACTTATAAATGTTTCTTCTATGCTAGCTAACATGCCTTCCATTATGTATGTGTGTGTGCCATGGTTTATGTTATGTTTTTCTCTCCTGACAGATCAAGGTTTTGTGACAATGAGGATCATAGTTGTCTGATTCATATGAAGGATGCCTGAAACACAGTACGTAGTATGGTTAGTAAGATTTTTTTTTTTTCAAAAAAAGAGTGTACAGACTACCATTAGCCATGTGACTTTCTTGCCACTAAGACCCTGGGCAATGTGCCTGACTGAAACACTTTATTTCCCAGACTACAGAACTAGCCAATGAGACATGAATGCAAAGTTCAGGAACTTAGAGAAGCCCTTGTGTCTGCTGTGACTTGTCCTGTACACAGTGGCTTTAGCTTTAGAAACAGTCTTTGAATGGTGAGTGGCGAGCCAGAGAAGCTCAGAAACTTCATCCCTGAAATCCTTGAGCCCTCAAAATGCCAGCAATTGAGTCTCTCCAGATTCCAACCTAGTAGCTTAAACCACAGTGAGATATAGTCTGATTCTGTATCCAAATGCCTTACTAAGATAGGCCATGAAATGCACCATAAATTAGGTAATTAGAGCTAATATGCAACTATACTTCACCCCATTAAAGATTAGACATGGAGGCTGCAAAAGGAGAAACACATTTGTTGAAGCACTGGACATACACACAAACACACTAACAGAAAGCAGCACTCTTTCACACTCATATTGGATTTTAATATTAGGAAAAGTTGATCCATATTAATTGTTGACTTATTTAAATTTGAATTAGCATTCAGCACCATCATACACCAAGCATTACCCTAAAAAGGTTTAGTAAGGCAACCTTGTATTTGTCAAGGGCCTGCCTTCTAATTTCTTGGGGTTTTCGTCTTTCCTTATCATTTTGACTACCAGTTAGCATGCCTTTGTGAAAACGCTCAGATTACGACTTTCTTTCTCTTTCCAGAAAACCATCCTCAGCAAGGCTTCAACCTCCTAATCCATAATTACTGTAATTGCTTTGTAAGCAGCCTTTCTAATTCCCCTTCTTATCCATGTGCCTCATCTCTTCTCAGACCCTTCTGTTCAGCTGCACTATTTGCTGTCTATTGAGTGCTGACCCTTGATCACATTTAGCTCATCATTATAACTTTATCCCAGCAAATGGTGGCATTGGATGATACCATGTCCACACTTTTCCATATTCTCAATTCTATCTTCATATTAAAAACCATATAGGACTTTTTATAATGCTATTTTAAAGATGATTTGAAGGCCGACACCAACTTCTAATGGTTATTATCCAACTAATCTGGGTGAGGTTTAGGCATTTGCATTGTTTCAAAGAGAACAACTGTCTCCACTAACCAGCGGTAGAAATGCAGCAGTCAAGGAGACAGTGCAATTCTCACATTTCTGTTTTCACTCACCCACACATGCGCATCCACATATATCTGTGAATAACCTCCCTCAATATAGCTTACCCATCTTTGTTTTTGAAATCAAGTTTTTCCTGCTCTATGAGTCATTCTTTGTGGGTAACTATCAGTACTGAACTCCCTTTTTTTCTTACACTGTGTGAAGTACACTCTGACCCTCCAAACGCCTTAATCTCCTTTGGTTGCAATATTTTTGTGGTCCACAATTAGCATCTCACTGCACACTATCAAATTATTCAACTATAAATAACTACGGTGACCTAAGATCCCCTTCCTTTAACTCTAAAAAACTATCAATTTTGACTTGTTTGCACTGACCAATTTAGAACTTAATTTTGATGTGTTCCATTGACTACTTGATATTTGTGCATTTTCTGTGACCAACTAAATCATAAGTCCTTTAGATGTGAGGAACATAGTTTTATAGCTGTTTTGTGTATTTTTACCAATGGTCTTATTATTCCCTAGAATGTTCTAAGGTTCAGTGCGTAAACCTACATGACATAATGGTCAGCCATGTAAAAGATGACTGGACTCAGCTTTTAAAATAAGAATAAATGAAGGAAAACTGAGGAAGCAATTGTTTACAAATTAGGGAAATGGGCTTTGGAGACAGACTGGGTTACTTTCCCAGCTCCTTTGCTTTCTGACCATGCACTGATATAACTTTAGAGATTTAGTTTTCATCCATTAGGTTCAGTTTTCTCATTTATGAGAAAAATTAGTAATATTAACCATTTATATATTGTTGTAAGGATTAAATATATGTGTGTTAAATAATTTATATTAAATTAAATTAATTTATATTAAATTAAATATTTATTATTTGATATAAAAATAATAAGGTGGGTGGGTGATTTCCCCCTTATTTGGTCAAAAATACATGTTTGCTGTCATTTAGGGGGAATTGGTTACAAGTTGTTAAATGGTCTTGTTAAATAGGTTTTTGAGGTTAGACCCAGGGATTTCTCTTTTTCTTTTCTCTATCCTCTTTCTCTCATATGTAGGGGGGAAAAGACTTGAAAAATGGGATATAAACATAATGTAGGAATCATAAAGATAAAGGGACAGATTATTGAATATTCTTTTATATCTTTGCATATTATGATACAAAATTAAGATTATATTTGGCTACATTGGTATTGATCTTTGTATATTGACACAAAATTAAGGTTAACTCTTTTTAAGGTAATGTACCTATGTACTGCTTAAAAAGGCAATGTGAAGTTTTGGCCTTTTGATAGCAACTGTCACAAACTGTTTAGGATAATTAAGAAATGCAAACTAATAGTCACTCAAATATGTCATTTGGTTAGGTACCAGCATAGTTAATCACAGATGTTTTCTAAGTTAATCAGAAATCAAGTTGCTCAGAGACAAGTAACATTTGTTTATCCAAATAGAAGGAAATAGATAGGGCATCTTCAAAAACCTCAAGAGATCTGTAGAATATGGCATTCAAAGATAATTTCTTAACTTAAGATTTTTTTGATATTGAGACATGTCAGCCCCTGACAGTACCCCCTATTCTACTAAATAGAGGATGAGCATCGAAGAATCTCCATTTGGAGATGGTTGCTTTAGTGGCATGCTTGTCAGTGGGCAAGAGAAATCCCTTGCTTCAACTGTAGACAGAATGCTGTTCGAAAAGGACAAAACTTGGAAGCAGGTAAGTCGACAGCCTAGCTCTGCCAAGACAGGGTAAGCAAGTCCTTCATAATTTCTATCTAAAATTAATATCTGTCAGAGATACTGGGCCAAAAGGCTGAATATAGATGTTCTAATATAATATATATATATGCATTATAATGTACTGACAGAATTCTAAATGTCCAGGCAGCCAGTTGTTTATTATTTCTTAGTTTTGGAAGCTGCTGGCTCTGCACTTCCTGTATAATCAGATATATTGGTGACTGCATCTTTTTTGGTAGGAAGATAACACATACATGCAAACGAAAAAGATGCAGACACCAATCATCGCCAAAGTTGAAGGCTACAAACAATGAAAGACTTCAGTCAAGAGCTTCCAACCTGTGCCTTGGAGAGACAGAGTCTTGTGTTAGCACATCCTTGTCTTTCCTGTGGCAGAAATAGCAGAAGAGAAGCCTTGAGGAAGGAAAACGTGGCCGGCCTGAGGTTCTAGCACAGTGGGACTGAAGTGGGTGGTGAGAAATGGGTTGGAAGTCAATGGGAAGCTATATTTTGCAGTCTTATGATGGGAATTTGTAAGGGAAAATCATCCTATCCAAAGTTTGAGAGGTATGCTTCAGAAGGTAGAAAGCACTGGGTTTGCCTGGGGAAAAGGTAAAGCGATGCACTCACTACCTAGCAGCTACCTCAGCAGCCTAGGCAGATGGTAACCAAGGCCAGAGGTTAGACTGAGCTGGGTGTGCTCAGCATTACCAGAAGTCTATATGCTGGTGTCACCCGGATCTCACGCCTACTTCACTTAGGTCTGGCTAGTCAGGCAAAGAAGACGTTTTTCTGGAGGTCATTTATAAATTCTTCATCTTGTCTCTCGATTCTGCAACCCTGAGAGCTGGAACTGCTGGAAGTTTTATTTCCTAAGGAGCTGGTGTTGATGCTGAAGGTTTCCGGGAAAGCAGGAGATGCGGAACAGATGGCAATGAACCAAGTCGACACGGCTTTAAGATTTAAGGAGGATATTCTGAACATTCTGTCCTCTTACTCATTTTGAAAAACCTAGAGTTGGATTTTTAAAAGATCATATTCCTCAGTATACCCTAAATTCTGTTCACTTGTAGTCAAAAAGGATGATGAATTTAAAATGCTTACTATGTACTACGGCATGTCTTCCACCCATCCCACTCACACACTAGGAAGTCAAATACTAACACTCCTTAGAATCAAATAGTTTTGTAGCCTATTAAACATTTAGTTTTATTTGGACACAAGAGGCTATTAGGATAAAAAGCCTAAATATCTAAGTTTAGATAAAAACAGGGTGGGAAAAATCAGCATCCTGATAGGACAATTCTACACTTTCATCTTCCTGACACCAAACAATACATAGAGAAGATTGGATATGTCCCTGGAATAAAGGTTGATAGACTTTTCCTTTAAAGGCTCAGGTAACAAATGTTCAGGTTTCAAATTTTCTGGCATAGAGTTTTTGTTCAACTCAGTTCTGCTGTAGGGGATGAAGAGAGGTATAGAGAGCACATGGATGGCGAACAAGTAGGCACGGCTGGGGTTCTATGAAACTTTCTATGAACAACTTGTAGACAGGATTGCACACATTCCATAGCTTTCCAATCCTAACATTTTACCAGCCTCTCACTCCATCCCACATTGATTAGACACATCATATTTACTCGCACTAGGACATAAACTTATGGACCAGATAATACCCCACCAGTCACAATGAAAAACATAAGGAAACATTATTTCAGCTTACAGCTTACTGGCCAGGACTACCCACATAGCCTACTCAGTCCAGAGGGACATCCTAATATAACCATACGGTGCCTATAATCTGGCCAATATCAGCAGTGACTACCAGACTTCTTTTATTTATATAAGTACTTTTTTTTTTCTTCAAGTTACATCTCAGTCACAAACCCTTCCCTATTCCCCCTTCCTGTCCCACCCTTCCACCCTCTTCCCCCCCAACAGCTTCCCTTTTCAATCCAACAAATGGTTCTTTCTCTTATAACAGTAAATTCTATACAAAACAGCAGAATTAAATATGCCATATTTATGAGAGTTAAATGGCCCAGTATACCTTCCCAATGTCCAGTTCATAAATATTTGGCCCCTGACTTTAACCTTTTACCTTCTAACCATCTCCATGAGTTTAAAGTTCTATAACTGACTTAGCTTTCATACTAACTTGCATCACTATTATAACCATCTTCTTAGATCTAGAACGCCCTCTTGATTCCTAAACAACTCAAGATTTAGCTATGAGACTCAAGCTGTCTATTCTTCAACCACCTCAGAGAGCTGAGAAGGATAAATATATCTGATTATATAGGAAGTGTAGGGCCTGCAGCTTCCAATACTAAGAAAAGACAAACCAGTGACTACCTGGACAGTTCCCATTTTCTCTCCATACATTCCAGCATCAGTCTTCAGCCTTTTGGTCCTGTTTCTCTGACAGACATTTATTGTAGAGCAGGGATTATGAAGGACTAACCTACCCTGTCTTGGCAGAGCTAGGCTGTCGACTTCCCTGCTACCAAGTTTTGTCCTTTTTGGACAGCAGTCTGTCTGCAGTTGAAGCAAGGAGTTTTTACATGCCAAGAGATAGGCTTGCCACTAATTCAACCATCTTACACTGGAGATTCTTCAATGCTTTTCTTCTGCTTGGAGTAGAATAGGGGGTGCTGTCAGGAGCTGATATGTCACAATATCAAAAAAAAATCTTAATTTAAGACCACATCTTTGAATGCCATATTCTGCAGATCTCTTGGGGTTTTTGAAGATGCCCTATCTATCTCTTGTATTTAGATAAGCAAATGTTGCTTGTCTCTTAACAACTTGATTACTGAGTAGCTTAGAGAATATCTGTGATAGACTGTCATAGTAGCTAACAAGGTGACATGCATGCATGACTAGGGGTTTGTTTTTCTTAACTATCCTAAACAGTTTAAGACAGTTGGTATCAAGAGGCCAGAGCTTCACATTTCATTTTTAAGTATCTCTAGGTATGATACCATTAGGAAGCGTTACCTTTAATTTTGTATCAATATACAAAGATCTATTCAAATGTGGCTAAATATACTCTTAATTTTGTATCAATATACAAAGATCAATGTCTATGTGGCCCAATACAATCTTAATATTGCGTCCATATACAAGGGTCAATACCATTGTGGCCAACTATAATCTTAATTTTGTATCAATATACAAATATCAATACCGACGTAGACCAATACAATCTTATTTTTGCACAATAAACAATGGTCAATACCACTTTAGCCAAATATACTACTAATTTTGTATTAATATACAAAGGTATAAGGGCATATTCAATAATCTGACCCTTCTTCTTGGTCCTTCCTGTGCTATGTCTATGTCTCAATTTTTCTCAAGTCCGTGCATTCCTACATAGGAGATAAAGAAGGATACAGAAAAGGGAAAGAAGGAATACCCTGGGTCTAACCTCCAAAACCCATTAAACAGGACCATTTAACAACTTGTAATCTCTTCCCCTAAATAACAGAGTTTTCAGTTGTCCTTCAAATAACCAAAAGGGGGGGGCGGAGAAACACCCTCCCCACCCTCTGGGTATGGGACGTCGCTCTCTTAAAATGACTTCCTGCTGATTTGGGTAGTAGTAAACCTGTTTGGGGCCCGAACCAAAATGGAAAAATGGTTAAAAATGTTAATACAATCCTTTTATGTTCAGTCCTTCTGTTCTCAGCTGTTTAGATGTCCTAAGGAGTTTGTAGGCAGAAGCTGAACTTCCAGGCTTTACTGAGGTTCTGGCTGGGGCATTGTGTAGAGCTGAACAGTCTTAGCGATATTGAGTAGTTGTGGTTGTAGGCTTTTGATGGAGACAGCTATCGAGGGAGTCAGGCTAAATCATCTGGGTCACTCATCTTCTTTTGGTGTCTGATTCTAATTTCTGCTGAGGTTTCTGTTGTCCAGTTGTCCCAGGGTTCCTTGAATGGATGCTTTGATTCTCCTGGAAAGATAAGAACAGAGCCCTGCCCTAATCCTCACTCAGGGACAATCACCCTCGTTTTTTTTTTTTGGGGGGGGGTAGGTAATATTTCTCCTGAAGCAAATTTGGTTTTTTGACAATATATAAAGTGTTATCTTTCAATCTGGTTTAAAGAAGAAATTATTTTGTTATTTTGGAGCTAAACCAGCTTTAGTGTATATATTTTGAGATCTCGAAGGACAATTTATTTGTATTGAGTGGGCCTTTTGTAAGTAGCTTTTAAACTTAGGTCCTTCCAAATCCTATGTGTGTGTCTCTGCATTCTAATTATTGGGATCCGAGACCTGTGGTTCCCATCTGAAGGGATTAAAGATGTGTTCCACCACTCCTAGATCGAAGTTTTTCTCTATTTGGAGTTTGTTTTGTATCAGGCTGACCTTGAGCTCTGAGATCTGCCTGTTTCTGTCTCTAGTGTGTTGGGGTTAAGGGTGTACTCTTCTTGAATGATGGGATTAAGGGTGTGTACCCTCACCACCCTTTTCCATGTAACTCCAGAATTTATAAGTCCATTAACTCTATGGTGCTCTTCCCATCTCTGCTGAAGTTAAAGGCATGGGTTAACACCACATTTCTCCTGTATTTTACCTTAACTCTACGTTTTTTCGACACTTGGAGGTTTATAGAACCAGGTTGAACGGCTGTATCCTTTATTTTATTTACAGTGTTTTAACGTTGTTACCTGCTTTTTTTAATTAATAAATTTATTTGTTTGTTTCTACAGGTTACATCCTTAACATATTGTCCTCTTTTCCCACTTCCCAGCCCCACCCTCCCATGCTCTACCCCCTGACCCTTCCGTCTTGATCCTCTGGGGTGGAGTGTCCCTGAATACCAGTCTCTCACTACAGATCAGGAGTCATATGAGGGCCGAGAGCCTCTTCATACACCGGGGGCCTACGAGGCAGTACTGCCACTGAAAGGTGTCTCCTTGCTACGGGGGGAAAACTAAAAAAAAAAAGACCAACAGACACACAAACCCACAAAAACAAAGAACAACAACAAAAAAAGAGAGGAAAAAGAAAGAGAAAAAAAGGAAAAGGAAAAAGAAAAAGAAATGAAAAAAAAAGTTTATGTCCATGTTCCTTTTGGTGTGTTGGTTGTAGTACAGATATCCTGTACGATATAGCTAAAATCCTACTATGAGTAGATGCCATGTGCATCCTTATGAGTCTGGGTTAGCTCACTCAGGATGAGCTTCTCTAGATCCATCCATTTGGTTGCAAATTGCATGATTTCATTGTTTCTTATAGCTGAGTAATATTCCATTGTATAGATGTACCACTGTTTTTTAATCCATTCTTCAGTTGAAAACCTAAGCGAAATGGACAATTTCCTCGATAAATTCCACCTACCAAAACTAAATCAAAATCAGATTAACAGCTTAAACAGCCCAATAACCCCTAAGGAAATAGAAGCAGTCATTAATAATCTCCCAACCAAAAAAGCCCAGGGCCAGATGGCTTTAGCACGGAATTCTACCGGACCTTCAAAGAGGAACTAACACCATTACTCTTCAAACTCTTCCACCACATAGAAACAGAAAGAACACTGCCAAACTCATTCTATGAGGCCACTGTCATTCTGATTCCTAAACCACACAAAGACCCAACAAAGAAAGAGAACTTCAGACCAATCTCCCTCATGAACATAGATACAAAGATACTTAATAAAATACTAGCAAACCGAATTCAAGAACACATCAAAAATGTGTTGATCATGATCAAGTAGGCTTCATCCCAGGAATGCAGGGATGGTTCAACATACGAAAGTCTATCAATGTAATTCACCATATAAACAAGATGAAAGAAAAAAACCACATGATAATCTCGCTAGATGCAGAAAAAGCATTTGACAAAATCCAACACCCCTTCATGCTAAAAGTTCTGGAGAGAATGGGCATACAAGGACCATACCTAGAAATAAAAAAGGCAATATACAGCAAGCCAGTGGCCAACATCAAATTAAGTGGAGAGAAGCTTGAAGCATTTCCTCTAAACTCAGGGACAAGACAAGGATGTCCACTTTCACCATATCTCTTCAATATAGTACTTGAAGTTCTTGCTAGAGCAATAAGACAACTAAAGGAAATCAAAGGGATAAACATTGGAAATGAAGAAGTCAAATTATCCCTATTCGCAGATGATATGTTAGTATACATAAGCGACCCCAAAAACTCCACCAAAGAACTCTTACAGCTGATAAACAACTTCAGCAAGGTGGCTGGATACAAAATTAACTCAAAAAAATCAGAAGCCCTTCTTTATACAACAAACAAGCATATCGAGAAAGAAATAAGGGAAACAACCCCCTTCACAATAGCCACAAACAATATAAAATACCTGGGGGTAACTCTAACCAAGCAAGTAAAGGACCTATACAACAAGAACTTCAAGCCCCTGAAGAAAGAAATGGAAGAGGCATTTAGAAGATGAAAAGATCTCCCATGATCATGGATAGGTAGGATCAACATAATAAAAATGGCTATTCTACCAAAAGCAATATATAGATTCAATGCAATTCCTATCAAAATACCAACACAATTCTTTATAGACCTGGAAAAAGCTATACTCAACTTCATATGGAACAACAAAAAGCCCAGAATAGCTAAATCAATACTGTACAATAAAAAAGCATCTGGAGGTATCACCATCCCAGATTTCAAGCTGTACTACAGAGCAATAATAATAAAAACAGCATGGTACTGGTATAGAAACAGACCAGTAGATCAATGGAATCGAATTGAAGACCCAAATATGGACCCACACATCTATGGCCAACTAATCTTTGACAAAGAAGCCAAAAACGCACAATGGAAGAAGGACAGCATCTTCAACAAATGGTGCTGGTCCAAGTGGATGTCCACTTGCAAAAGAATGAAATTAGACCCATACCTATCACCTTGTACAAAACTTAATTCCAAGTGGATCAAAGACCTTAACATAAGGCCGGCCACACTAAAGATACTAGAAGAAAAAGTAGGAGAAACCCTCGAACTCATTGGCACAGGTGACAACTTCCTGAACAGAACACCAACAGCTCAGGACCTGAGATCAACAATCAATAAATGGGACCTCATGAAACTGAAAAGCTTCTGTAAGGCAAAAGACACAGTCATTAGAACAAAACGGCAACCAACAGACTGGGAGAAAATAATCACCAACCCCACATCTGATAGAGGGCTATTATCTAAAATATACAAAGAACTCAAGAAACTAAATGCCAAGAAACCAAATAATCCAATCAAAAAATGGGAGACGGAGCTAAAAGAGAATTCACAAAGGAGGAATCCCTCATGGCGGGGAGTCACCTGAAGAAATGCTGAACATCCTTAATCATCAGAGAAATGCAACTCAAGACGACCCTGAGATTCCATCTCACACCTGTCAGAATGGCTAAGATAAAGAGCTCAAATGACAGCACATGCTGGCGAGGGTGTGGAGAAAGGGGAACCCTACTCCATTGCTGGTGGGAGTGCAGGCTTGTGCAACCACTATGGAGGTCTGTCTGGAGATATCTTAGAAAACTTGGAATAACTTTGCCTCAGGACCCAGCCATACCACTTCTGGGTGTACAACCAAAGGACACCTCATGGAGACATAGGGAAGTCTCCTCATCTATGTTCATAGCAGCCTTATTTGTAATAGGTAGAAACTGGAAACAACCCAGATGTCCCTCAACAGACTTCTTTTAAATTAAAGGTTGTCTTAGGGAAACTTGTTTCAGTGAAACAAAGTGCAGTGCTGTCAAACTGTAGCCCAGCGAACTAAGCTTATAGACATTTCGACTGATCTAATTAATCATTCTAGATAGATATTGTTGAAAGGTTCATGATCTCTCAAAAGACTTACTCTGCTGTGAGGAATTCATTTGGCATATTTCAATTTATATAACATTAATAAAGAGAAATTGATAGAAGAGAAAATAAGTGAATGAAAAAAGCCTGATGGTCAGACTGACAGATTTCCATCATGGGAATGGTGCAAAATAGCTTAGATATGCAAATGTGCCTTAATTATTGATTTGTATTATATTTCTTAGTAAAATTTAAATTATATATTTTTCTATCATCTAAACTTCAGGTACAAGATGAGACCTTCTATCAACCATGTTTGTCTTGCCTATTATCTTTTGAAAAAATTATTAGTTTCAGTTTAAAAATTGTAAAATTGCTTAAATTATATAAAGTTATACTCATCTTGGAAAGAACTGCAGGTTTCCTATAAGTGTCATTTGCTATTAAATTATGAGATTACATGGACAATAGAGTCCATCATTTGACTGCTTACCTCCTGACTTTGTATAAAAAGCATAAAATGGGTTATAATGAAGGCCTTCCTTAATCACACATTCTAGTAACAGTGACAGTCCAAGAAATTATGTACTTGTAAAAGCATGAATCTGTACTGGAAAAAAGGGAACTTGGATATAATTATTCATACCACTCAGTCCTTAAAGAGAAAAACATGTGACTTTGTGGATAGAGAGTAAACTCTGTTTACTTAGAAAAACTACATTGTTATTACAGTGTGATTTTATATTTGTAAATCTTTGTTTTTATAATGAGCTACAGGGTCTGAAATCACATTACAAGGAGAAATGCAAAAGTAATTAAGTAAAGAAGATTTGGAGGGAATCAATAATTAAAAAGAAGTATATGGCATTATATCACCATGTGTTCACTAATGGTGGGATGGTACAATTACTTACCATTATTTATGCTACATCTTATCAAACAAGAGTTTCCCATTGTCATGTGATTGTGTAAAACTCAAACCTGATTCTTTCCATAACTAGAGAGGAATTTCAAGCTGTCTGAGAGGTATTTTTGTTATACCCTTCATTTCATTAAAATTAATATTATTTTATCTTTGACTTGCATACATCAGATGGTTTTCAGTTTGCCCTCAGGCACCCGTTTAGGTTGGACAATGTGTCACTGAAGTAGATATACAGAAAATAATTAATTTAATTTAGCTGAACAGACTTGCCTAGATTCTTGTAAAAACCCTTACTTTTCAGTAAGTATCACCGAATTTGCCTAAACTATGAAATTGTAGTAGTTAGTTCCTTAGACTATTTCATTCTCTTAATACACACACACACACACACACACACACACACACACACATTTTTAGAAAGCTGAAGGTAGTAACTTGAAAAGAAGAAGAAAAAGCAATCCAGCCAAGGGCTAAAGGATAGCTCTGTGCTTGCCTCACAAGCATGAGTTTGTAAATTCCATCCCCCAGAACCTGTATAAAAATCCCTGCCATGATGACACAAGCTTGTATTAATCACTGAGAAGGTAGAAATAGAAAGACCCCTAGATTTGACAGTCTAGTTTAATGGGTAAAATGCAGGACAATGAAAGACTGTCTCAAAGGAGATATACAGCTATTTCCAAGCATTATACCCAAAGTTGTCCTATGACCTCCATGTGCACATGCACCCCACACACACACATGTACATACATGGACATGCATGCACACATGCAAATGCATAAAAACAAAGTTGTCCTATGGCCTCCATGTGCACATGTACCTGGACACATATGGACATACATGCATACATGCAAATGCATAAAAACAAAGTTGTCCTGTGGCCTTCATGTACACGTGCACCACACACACATATACATATATGGCACACATACAACTACATAGCAATCTACCCAAGTTTTCATAGGTAGGATATATTAAATTTTTATAGTACATTTGCTAGTGGTCCATTTAAGTGTGCTTTAAAATATGTGGCTCTCTTGGTTTGAAAAGCACGTTAAATTTTCATGCATATTTTTAATGGATTTCAAAATTTTTACTCTTCTATGTGTATTTTTTCTTCACCATGCCGGTTTACAGAGCTCTGAGTATATATTGTACCCTCACCTCCAGTTATTAACTGTGAGTCCCTATATGTGGCAGCCTTCTGAATCATGGCAATGGAAAGATCTTCCACCACTACAGAAAGTCTTGATATTATTTTTCATTTTGGGTGTTCTCAAAAATCTTCATGTAAGAAAGAAAAATGAAAATAAAATATAAAGATTTCTAGGAGAAATATTTTATAGTGAACATTGCCAGTTTTTAAACTTGATCAACAATGTAGCTGGTTTGGCTAGTATGTGTGGTAAATCGGTCTTATTCAAATTTGTGCCTTTTTGCCCATTTTATAGAGACAGAACACCACATAGTAGCTAGCAATGAGCTCATTGAAAAATTCATTCATTTTCTCAAGAAACAATTAAAAGTTAGACATGGTAATACATGCCTTTAATTCCTCACAAGTGATTTCAAGGTTATCCTGGGCAACATAGTCAAACAGGCAGGCAGACAGGCAAGGAGACAGACAAACAGACAGGCAGGCAGCCAGGCAAGGAGACAGACAAACAGACAGGCAGGCAGCCAGGCAGCCAAGCAAAGGGATGGAGGAAGTGAGAGGGGGAGGGAGATCTTCAGTTGTCAAATAAAGCCAAGGACTTAGTTTAAAATACTGGAGCACCGTGGTGTTTACTGTGAATATTTTTTCTTTTTCCTTTCTTTTTCTTTAACTTAGAATTATCCAAACCAAACTTGTTTGAATTAAGGTGAATCCCACAAATAAATGCACTATTGGTGGGCAATGGTGATTTGTCTCTTTCCTTGGAACCCCAGGGGAAGACCTTCTCCAGAGCAGAGTCCAAATGAGAGACAGGCTGTACTGTGCTTGGGTGTGGGCATTCCATCTGGAGGCAGTGACTCCACGACAAAAATGCAGTTAGTAGTCTCTGTTGTCCCCCTGGTTTCTTCCCATTTCCCAATTTTGTTCCTCCATGTTGATTCTCTATTGTTTTGATCATTGTTTTTTATTAAAAGAGTCAACTAGATTCTATGAATTATAACCTATCACTGTGAAATTCGATTACTGTGGTCTCTTTGAAGCAAATAAGTAATAGTGTTGAATTCACAATCAAATGTCCCAAAGAAATCTGTGGAGAAATACTAGATATTTTTTTAAAAATTCTGCATCATTTATCACTAAGTTTTAGCTCCCAAAACTTTCCTCAGCAATCTGTCAGAGGGTCTGGACTTATTGTCAAGGTAGTCATTGTACAGTAAATAAAATAAAATGATGTGTCAAAACCTAGATTTCCTCCTTGTTTTAAGATCTATGTTAATCACAAAGTTAGATTCAGAACTGATATTTGTTAACTGTCAAAAGGAAAGGACGTTGGCGAAATTTATGAACTCAAAACTACAACTGCCACACAAAACACCAGCTGCTTCCAAAACAGGCCACCTGGGAGAGAGCTTGGATTTTTAGCTGGTAAACCGAGGTCTAATCTCACACACTGAGGCTGAGATGCCAGGGAACAAGTAAAAAATCTGTAGTCACTTAAATAAGGGTTTGAAAGACAGAGAGCCAGAAAGCATCTAAGGAAAAGTCAAAAGAGTGTTGAAAAAAATAGACTAATTAAATGATTTACCCAGTATTTATATTATCTTTAATTGGTTGGCAGTGTTAATCCTTAACCCTCCATTATAAATGAATACACACAGACACTGGGTGGATCTTAACAAGCCTAGGCCTGGGTTGTGCAATCATAGCCCATATAAGCTAGCTCATAATTCTAATACCCAAATATGACCATATATATACATCCCTTTTGACTATTATTCTCCACACTAAGCTGATGCTACAGGCCACATGGAAGGATCTTCTTTAATCTACCCCATGGCATGTCTTCCTTGTTTACTCCTCGCTTCTTCTCCGGCAACCTTCCTCTTCCCAAAATGCTCTGTATCTTTCTAAAAAGCCCATGAACCTTATTCCCACCTATCTCTGTCTTTGCCCAATCTCCAGACCTCAGCATTTATTTAACCAATCAGAGTCAATTAAGTAACAGACAGCAAATAGGACCAATTAACATATAGAATGCTTCACACCACCCCATCATTTCCCTCCTTTTGTCTAATAAAAAGGATAAAAGGTACATACATAATGTTTAGCCTATTTCTATCAGGCAATCTTGGAAGAAAAAATCATCTTGGTGTGTCTAAAGTTCTGAACCTAATTTTTATCATATCCTATATTTCCTTTTAAATCCTAAATAACTCAAGTTTAATTGAAATTTTATAGCTATTATGTCTTCAACCCCATCAAAGACTTAAGAAGGGATAAAGTTATTATTTGAGTGAATAGGAAGCACAGAAGAGCAGTTTCCAAAAAGAAAAAATGATAGTTTGCTGCCTAGAGAGTCCCAAATATCTCTGCATATCGTTGGAGCATCATCTTCAGCTTTCTGGCCAAGCATATCTCACAGACATAAATGTGCAGCAGGAAATAAGGATTTTCCCATTCTGTCTCTGCAGAATCAGGACATCAACTTACCTGCATTTAAGCTCTAGTACATATTTGGACTGTATATAGTCTGTTGAGAGAGTAGGGACATTTTTGTTCAGTAGGAATTATCTCCTGATGGGAGATTTCTTTTTGATGCTCATTGTTTTCTTCCAAGTCAAATGAGAGCTGTCAGGAGCTGACTGTCTTAAAGTCAAACAATTCTTAAAATAATATCTTTAAATGACATTTTCTGTACATCTCTGAGGGTTTTGAAGACATCTATTGATTTATATATCTATCTATCGTTGAATAAGCAAACTGTAAAATCCTAACAAAATTAATCTTATTTTTATAAATATATAAAATTCTATATCAATGTATCAAAAGATAACCTTATTTAAAGAATAACAACAGTTTTAAGTTTCAGAGAAGATTCAATATTCTATCCTTATATCTTATCATTTCTATATTATATGCATATATCCCCTTCTTTTTAAGTCCCTCTTCCCTATATAAGAAAGAAGGATAGAGAAAAGAAAAAGAAATAGAAAAGTCCTTAAGTCCTTGAGTCTAACCTCCTATATCTTGCTTAATAAGACCATTTAACAATTTGTAACCAATCCCCCTAAACAACATCTACAACATATCAAATGACCAAAAAAAAAAAAATCACCCACCCCACCTTTTGGGAATGGGGCATCATTCTCTTAAAATTGCTTCCTGCTGAATTGGGATGTAGAAAACCTGTTTGGAGGCCCAAATAAAATAGAAAAAAAATTGGTTAAGCAATTTAATTGTCTAGTCTCTATGTGCTCAGCAATTCGAATATCCTGAGCAGTTTGTAGTCCATTAAACTTTGGGTGGGAAAGTTCAGGGCTTCATTGAAGTCCTGGCTGGAATAGTCTGTGAGCTGGACCATCTGGCTTGTCTTGTTTTTTTTTTTTTGGTGTTTGGTTCCTTTGCTCTGAAAATATAGAATTTCTCACAATTAACATATCTCTATTTTTTCTTTCGAGACAAGATTTCTCTGTATATATTTGTCTTGGATTTACTTTGCAGGCAAAGCTGACCTTGGTGAAGTTCAGAGATCCACCTGTCTTTGTCTTCCAAATTTTGGGATTAAAGGCATACACCATCACATCCAGTGATTAAGTTATCTCCCGTAGGGTCTAATATCTCTCTTGAAACCAGTTTTCCAGTGGGAACCCCACATCTAAGGAGACTGGCTTGTGACTCCCATATATATATCTTTAAATCTCTTATATCTCAGCATTGTCAAATGACAAAAACATCCTTTTTACATCCTGATATAGGAAAATCAAAGACATCTAAGCAAAAATCAAGCAAGGAAACAACATTTCAAAAGCCTTGGTCTAATTGCATTCCATGTTGTAATTAAAGTTCTGTTCATTATTTCTGAAATCTAGCTTTGACTGTGTATCCATGGTGGGCCTTTCCCAGATACTCTTGATAAGTACCTAGTTCTCAGGGACCTGTGAGCTCCCGCTGACATCTTTTGTATCAAGTGGGGCCTTTTTCCTTCTCCCATTGTTATTTTCAGCAGCTTAGCCTTCCCCTACAAATATCCTTAAGCCTATCCTAGTCAAATCTTTCTCAAAAAGTATACACAGAACCACAATTGTCAGTGTAAAAATTATCTGTATGTTAAGAGAAACAAACTCAATTGGAATCCAAACATATTGAGACATTATGAATTTCTCCATTTTTAATTTAGGCAGTTAATTTCCTTCTCAAGCTCTGTTTAGAAGGCTGCCAGTTATTTAGCATATAAAGAGAGCTAAGCTTTTCACCTTTGCTGTAAGGCAGTAGCTTCTGTTAGGGGAGCTTTTGGGTTTGGCTCCCCATTCTTTGGCTAGGAAACTATCTCTCACCCAGGCCTTCTCAGGCTGTAAGCATGGATTCTAATGCCAAATGCTGGGCACCATATGGAGAAAAAAACTATAACTAATCAAACTATTTACCCAGTATTTATATTATATTTAATTGATTCGTGATGTTAATCCTTAACCCACCATTATAAATGACTACACACAGACACTGGGTGGATCTTAACAAGCCTAGGCCTGGGTTGTGCAATCATAGCCCATATAAGCTAGCTCATAATTCTAATACCCAAATATGACCATATATATACATCCCTTTTGACTATTATTCTCCACACTAAGCTGATGCTACAGGCCACATGGAAGGATCTTCTTTAATCTACCCCATGGCATGTCTTCCTTGTTTACTCCTCGCTTCTTCTCCGGCAACCTTCCTCTTCCCAAGATGCTCTGTATCTTTCTAAAAAGCCCATGAACCTTATTCCCACCTATCTCTGTCATTGCCCAATATCCAGGCCTCAGCATTTATTTATCCAATCAGAGACAAGTAACAGACAGCAAACAGAACCAATTAACATTTAGAATGCTTTAACACCACCCCATCAAAAGAGTGCTAAAATGTCACCCATTTTCTGAATCGAATGATCTTCTCAAATGCCTCCCCACTCATCTCTCTACTTCCTGATCCTGCATCCCTTGTTCACAGAGAGATGGTCCTGAAATGTGAATTAACACACATAAGTCCTTTACTTATGGTGTCTCAAAGGTGGTTCACTGCATTTACAATGAAACTTTAAGTCCTCAACATGGTCCAGTCTACCAGCAACAAGTGTCTCCATCAATTTCAGAAAATTTGCCGATAAAATTTGCCTAATCTTTGCCTTAACAACAACAACAACAACAACACACATATACACCACCTAGGTTGTTTGTATCCTGTACTAATGAGTAACTGTATACCCCCAGAGACATATTCGAGAGCACCTGTTATAATTCACAGTGTTCTAACTAGAAAGAGTCCTTTTAGGGGATGAATGCATGAGTGAGTGACTGGAGGATGCACTAGAAGGCTATTCACAGATACAAAATAGTAAACAACGATGGGCTGGGGAAGGAGGTGAATATTATAAAAACACATTGTTTTTAATCTCAAAATGTTAATAATGTTATTTAAAAATAATAAACTAAAACACCACATAGATAAGACTCACAGACATTATGTTCTGCAAAAGGAACCAGCAAGTCTATGCTAATGACTCCTTTCCATGAAGCTCTGTTTGCCCTCTTCTTTCCTAGAGTGAAGACTAACATGGGTGTAAGAGAAAAACACTGCATCTCTCCATCCTCAAACTTCTAATGCCAAATATATGAGCACTCTCCCCACACCAGCCAGTTCTCAAACTGAACATCCTACAAATGAATTTGTAGTGTTAACCACCTGGAATCAGTGCAGATGTTACACTTGTATTCCCAAGAGGCTCACATGTCAGTACAACTTAGGAAAAGGAAGGGTTCCCTGATCTCCTTCTTAGGCTCCTTAATTTTCTATTGTAGTTCACGGAATACAGGAAACACTTTACTTACAACTATTAGTTTCTTATAAAGGATGTCATTCAGAAACAGCCAAGCAGAGGGCAAGCATAAACTGGGTGTATGATATCATGGCCATGCCTACCTGGGGTGCCACCCTCCCAACACTGGATATGTTTATCCATGAACTCTTGGAACACAACATTCAGGGTTAGATAGAAGTTTCACTTAGAGGAATGACTGATTACATCATTATTTGTTGGTGATTAAGTTAATATGCAACCCCTGTCTCTCTCCCAAAGTTTGATGAAACAAGGCTGAAAATGCCAAGCCTCCAGCCATGGCTTGGCCTTTCTGATGACCAGCCTCATCCAGGAAGCCCAGCTACTGGGCATCTCCATTCCACATACAAGATGCTCATCTCCATAAGATACACAACACACCTTCATTCCATAAATTTGAAATCTCTTAGAAATTCTCATGATAAGAATGTAGTACTAAGATCACATAGATAAGAAATTCCTGTCACTTCTATTATTGGGGACATTTTAAAGTTTAGAAGCTATGTTTCAGGATCTGTGAGCAAATATATTCTTATTATATCTCAGGATATATAAAATAAACCTGCTTCCACTAAGATCTGTCTTAAAGTATTTCAAAAGTGTTATCCTATTTCATGGTAATTTTTCCAAAGCCAATAAAGTGGAAAGCGTATAAAGTTCAATGGTCATCACAGTACTTACTGTTGAAATGACCCTCAAATACCTTACTGATGATAGTGAACTGATCTCATCATGTCTACTGAATGACATGAGGACTAACTGACTTGATATGTGTGAAATTATTCCACACAGTATGCAGTTGTGATCTATTCTATCAACATGACCCAAATAAAAACTTAAAAGTTCTTTCTCCATTCTTGAGAGCTGTTCAATAACATGCTTGTATTTCTTAAGCACACAGATACAGGTTGCCATGGAGCTAATCATTTCTCTTGCTACCGTTGCTGCTTAACTGTAATATCCAAGGCAGGTCCAAAATTTGACAACTTTAATTGGAAGTTGCAATCTTTGAATTTATCTTGAAGGCAACTTTTGGCTGGGAAATATAACTTAATAATAGGAAACATGTCAGAGTTTAGTTATGAGCAAGGACTTTTTCAATAAGATTCTAATCATCAATGAAATAATGCTACAGTCAACAAATAGGACCTCATGAAATTAAAATGTTTTTGCATGGCAAAGGAAATAGCTAGTTGAAGGAAGAATCTGCCTATGAAATGGGAAAAAAAATCTTTGTTAGCATACATCTGATCTGTAAGATGGTCAATACCTAGAGTATTATACAAAGAAAAACAATCAAACACCCAATCAATAAATAGACTAGTGGAATTACAGATAGTTTTCAAAAGAGAAATATAAATTAAAACTACAAATTTCGGCTAGGCATGGTGGCACACGCCTTTAATCCCAGTATTTGGAGGCAGAGACAGGCGGATTTCTGTGAGTTCAAGGCCAGCCTGGTCTACAGAGTGAGTTCCAAGACAGCCAGGGCTGTTACACAGAGAAACCCTGTCTTAAAAAAACCTAAAAAAAAAAAAAAGCCAAACGTACGAACGTCTTCTCACACCAGTCAGATTCCCAGTGATTATGGAACTAAATAAAAGGGTGGGAATCTTAAACAATTCCAGTCACTACAGTACAGAGTGTAAGTACAGAGACTCCCAAAAAACTAAAATTAAATCTACTAGACAATCTAGTAGTCCTGCTCCTGAGCGTCTTCTCGACAGTGCTCTCAGCGCACATCAGTGCTTACTGTAGCACGTCGCAGCAGCTAAGCCGCGGACTCGAGGCGAGTGTCCACCCACAGGGGACTGCATAGAGCCGAGGCGAGTGTCCACCCACAGGGGACTGCATAGAGCCGAGGCGAGTGTCCACCCACAGGGGAATGCATAGAACCGAGGCGAGTGTCCACCCACAGGGGAATGCATAAAGGACATCCAAATGGATTTGTTCTCAGTCATAAAGAGTTTCATTACTTGCATGAATATGGATGCAACTGGAGACAATAAGATATATGTCCTGCTTTTCCCCATCTGTGGTTCCTAGATTTGTATGTAAACATGGAACTCATGTATGTATAGATGATATGAAATTAGAAGCAAAACTGTCTTGGGAAACAGAGGTGACTAACAGGTGCAGGGAAGGGGAAAAAGTGGAAGTTAGGGATATGTACAGTACATACATGTGAGAGTGTCTCTGTGTATATCACATACAATGAATACATAATGAAATTTTTCAAAAGGAAGAGTGAGCAAATACAACCATGAGGGTCATATGGATTGCTGGATGGACACGTGTTAGAGAGTTTGCAGCTTCATAGATGGACCAGATTGAGATAACAAAACAAAACAAAACAAAAGGTCAAACATCAGACACCATGTAATAGACATGATCTCAACTGTTAAATTCTCTTGGACTAAACTCTAAAGGTTTTCTCTTTAATATTTTAACAATATTAAGAATATATCATCTTGGCTGAGAGACACTTGAAGAAATGCTCAACATCCTTAATCATCAGAGAAATGCAACTCAAGACGACTCTGAGATTCCATCTCACACCTGTCAGAATGGCTAGGAACAAAAACTCAAATGACAGCACATGCTGGCAAGGGTGTGGAGAAAGGGGTACCCTACTCCATTGCTGGTTTGAATGCAGGCTTGTGCAACCACTATGAAGGTCAGTCTGGCGATATCTTAGAAAACTTGGAATAACTTTGCCTCAGGACCCAGCCATACCACTTTTGGGTATAAACCCAAATGCCTCTTCACGGAATCATAAGGAAGTTTCCTCATCTATGTTTACAGCAGCCTTATTTGTAATAGCTAGAAACTGGAAACAATCCAGATGTCCCTCAACCGAAGAATGGATTAAAAAACTGTGGTACATCTACACAATGGAATATTATTCAGCTATCAGGAACAATGAAATTATGCAATTTGCAGCCAAATGGATGGAACTAGAAAAGCTCATCCTGAGTGAACTAACCCAGACTCAGAAGGACACATATGGAATCTATTCACTTATAGTAGGATTTTAGCTATATAGTAGAAGGTATCGATACTCCAACTAACACACCAAAGGGAACTTGGACATAGACTTCTTATTTTTAATTTTTATTTTTTATTTATTTTTTATATATTAGTTAAATTTTTTTCTATTTTTTAGTCTTTTTATCTATTGTATGCTTATTGATTTGTTTGTTTAGTAGTTCTCTCTCCCAGGCAATGAGACACTTTTCACTGATGGTACTGCTTCGTAGATCCCCAATGAATGAAGAGGCTCTTGGCCCTCATACGACCTCTCAACTGAGATGAGGGACTGTTATATAAGGACACCCCACCCCAGAGAAATGGGATGGAAGGGTTAGGAGGTAAAGAAAAAAAATGAAATGTGATGTTTCGGCCTTTTACTACTAATTGTCATAAACTGTTTAGGGTAATTAAGAAATGCAAACTAATGGTTATGCAAGCCGGTCATTCAGTTAGGTACTATGACAGCCTATTATAGTTACTTGCTAAGCTAATCAGAAATAAACCTGCTAAGAGACAAGCAACATCTGCTTACCCTAATATAAGAGATAGATAGGGCCTCTTCAAAAACCTCAAGAGATCTGCAGAATATGGCATTCAAAGATGTTTTTGTAACTTTATATTTTTTTATGTCAAGACATATCAACTCCTGACAGCACCCCCTATTCTCCTCCAAGTAGAAGATGAGCATCGAAGAATCTCCAGTGGGAGATGACTGAATTAGTCACAAGCCTATCTCTTGGTAGGAAAAGCCCCTTGCTCCAACTGTAGACAGAATGCTGTCCAAAAAGGACAAAACCTGGAAGCAGGTAAGTCGACAGCCTAGCTCTGCCAAGACAGGGTAGGTAAGTCCTTCATAACCCCTGCTCTACAATCAATGTCTGTCAGAGAAGTGGGGCCAAACGACTGAAGAGCTATGCTGTAATGTATGGAGAGAAAATGGGAACTGACCAGGCAGCCACTGGTATGTCATTTCTTAGTTTGGGAAGCTGCAGACCCTGTACTTCCTATAAAATCAGATATATTTATCCCTCTCAGGTCTCTGAGGTGATTGAAAAACAGATAGCTAGAGTCTCATAATTAAATTTTGAGTTGTTTAGGAGTCAAGAGAGTGTTATACATCTAAGAAGATACTTTTAAAATTGTGTTGCAATTAGTATGAATGTTGAGTCAGATATAGAACTTTAAACTCATGGAGATGGTTAGATAGTAGAATGTTAAAGTCAGGTACCAAATACATATGAACTGGTCATTGGGAATGTACGTTAAGCCATATAACCCTCATAACTGTGGCCTAATTACCTCTGTTGTACACTATTGTATTTATTATTATAAGAGAAAGAGCCATTTGTTGGACTGAAAGGGGAAACTGTAGGGGGAAATAATATATACCTTAAACTTAAAAGAAAAAAAAAGGAAGAGGATGGGGGGTTGAGGGTGGGAGGGTGGGACTGGAGAGGGAATAGGGAGGGGACTGCGATTGAGATGTAACTTGAAGAAATAAAAAATAAAGGAAAAAAAAGAATATATCATCTTAAGGCTACAACAAAATATAGTACTATTGGGTTGAATGCAGAGAAAAAGGGAGTACACCTGGACCATCAGCAGACCTACCACTTCCCGTCTTTGCACTCCTGTCTCTACTGTACCACCTGGCCCTCTCTATGTTCTCTGTTCTGTCACTCACACTCTTGCCCATAGCTTTTGCCTTTTTAAAAATGTTATCACTAGCTAGTTATAATGACCCTTTTCTACTGACCACAAACTAACTGTTCCTATTACATAGTGCAGACAACTATATGATTTGGTGTCTGAATCTTCTCAACTCTGTTATAGCTCACACCTTAAAGGGTCATTCCTCATCGCCAGATACAGATTTTGAACTTACAGTTCATTATACTACTGGTTACCCCCAATACTTACACCTCAATAAAGGAATTATTATTACAAAGTACACAAAAAAAGATGAGTGGAAAAATCCCAAATAACATTAATGGGAGAATAATTAAGTTAGTTTATTGACAACATATACACAAAAGAGCTAGTTGAATTATTTTTATTGTAAGGATGATATTTTGGTTTAGTGAACAACATAAGGAGAAATAAAATAGCTGATTTCAAAGAAATTCCTTAACTAAAATGCCACCATCCAACTTTAAGTACGTTTGCTTCATCAATGATTCATATCTATTGAGCCTCTGCCCAAGCGATCTGGGAGCACATCATAAAAGCTTTCACTCTTGAGGTATAAAATGCCTGGTAAACCCTCGGAGTACTACAAACATCCATAAAGCTGGTCATTTTACATTATATCCACTCACAGAAGATGAAAATGTGTCTCCATAGCAAACTCGACCCTACTTTACCTAAGTGCATTTACCATTTATGGATATTTGGAGGGAATCAACAAAACTTAAAAATCGTAGCTAAAAATAATGAGACCAAAAGCTTATGAAATTTTCCATCAAACTTAGAAGTCTGTCTTTCCAGCATGCCGGAACTTCATAGCATATAAGACAGGGCACTGAGACTGTCACATGGTAGATACTAATTGTTCCGATTAAAGTCTAGCAAGTGTGCTTCCCTGCTGCTCATAGAATGCCTCTGACTTTTGATCCTGACATCTGTGTCTTACAAGAATTTCACTCTGCTCTGACATTCCTTCTGATGCTGATCCAAGAATTAATGGATTGTGAAAAAGCTGGCAGGATATCATTTAAAAAATAGAATTCCTACTGTACACACAATGAAAAGGTATCAGAATTCACATACTATTTGTCTGATACCAACATAATTCTCAGGTTGGAGTATTTGTTTGTTTGTTTTAGTACTGGTCCAGAACGGGATTGAAAGTAACATTTAGCTAAAAAGTTCTCAAGACAGAATAAAGAGTTATTTTAATATTCTTCCATTATATGAGGGTAATACATTTAAAAATATCAAAAAATTCCATGTAAGATAATTTGGTCTCAGTAACTACTTCTAATGCATACAATTGATCACTATACAGAACTGGTTGGTGTGCTAATACAATGAAAATTTTTGCTTAGAAGTTCAAAAGATTTTTTTTAAATGACTTGAAACTTGCCCTGGCAATATACATGCTATTTCCTCTAATAATTTATTCTGTGTTTAGAGACAGCAACCTCAAGAACTCTTGATCAAATAGGAACTCTAATTAAAGAAAGTATCTGTAATTTTCATACAAAGAAACTTTAAATTAAAACTGTTTAAAGATGTCCTTTAAATGTAGGAATTCTCTTTAGGATTGAAATTTTACACATCAGAAGATACTGCCATGCATTTCATGGTTCTAGATAATTACTAGATGCCAGCAGATAACTTAAACATAGCTTCGATTCATTGACATTAATGTGTGACAAGCATTACAGAACATATTCAGTAATTTTAAAAGAAAAAAGTGAAAGGATTTTTGAAAAACCAGAGAAAAAAACCACCAAGGAGGGTAGGAACAATGTAATCTTGTGCAGTGTGGGAAAAATTCTTTGTGTCCTAGTGATTTAGATATTCAACAAGTTAAAGGGGAACACGCTACAATTTAATTGTTAGATCATAATTAATGCAAAAATTAGTAAGGTTAGAAAATGTGTTCATCTACTCAAGCAAATACCTAATCTTCACATTTAAAAAGATACTGCTGGTTTAAATCGTAAATATCTGATTATTTTGTTTAGATAGATTTCCATGGTGGTTTTTATCTTCATCTGTTACATCAAGAAATATGGTGATAAGTTCATTCACAGAAATGAAAGTGCTATCTTCATGGCTCATAATAGCCTACAAGTGTTGGTTGTTACTTTCTTACAGGATCTTGTTATTGAAAATTTTACATATCATCTTTTGACATGTCCAGTTCCCAAGCACTCTCCAAATAAAAAATCACTAGCAAATAGAACATGGACTTCCTCTTCAAAGAACAAAACCCTTTCAGGTCCCAAATCTCTTCCAACCAACCCTTTCTGAGCCATTCTACTAGAAAACCCACAACGCTTTACAGTAGCAGCTGATAGGAAGACTGCCCCACTCAAGCCGACACTTCTTAAGAGCAAAGTCCCCTTATCTTCCTTATTCATGAATAAATGAATCAATGACTTACAAGTTTATTCCTTATTTCAGTGACTTATTTCTTCTATCTTTTATTACATTATTACCCTAGATGCACCTTAAATACTGCATTCAGGACACAAAATACTAAATATACTAAATATTGCTATATAATCATTGTCATGTTACTAAAAATTAACCATCAACATTAATGATAACTATGGATTGACTAGGACAGGAGGTAGAAATGGGACAGACAATTTAGGACTAAAGGCCTCAATCTGTGTCCTTAGCCCTGAGACAAAAATGTCCTTGGTCCTGTCCTGGCTGGAGGCCAGAAATGCCAAAAGTGTTTGTGATCTCTGAACTCCGGACTGGCTCCTAATGGATATTACCTCTTCAGAGTGGAGAATATTACAATAGCATTAAGAAAAGCTGTTGACTCTTAGCCAAAAGAATGGAATCTGCCTCTGAGTGGAGCCATGCCCGTGCCTCCTTTCTTAGACGTTTATCCAGTTGGGGTCACCAACCATATGTCCAAGGGAACTACCCACAAAAGGCAGGTTCACATTAAGCCATGCTAAGGTGATAGGAGGAACAATTAGCCCTTGAAGAAAAAAATGTACTTTTTCTTTTCCCTTTCAGGGTTCCTGCCCCTTAGCGCAGTTATGCACTAAGCTTGTGCCTACTAGTTCCATAAAGCTCTGTGGGGTCTGCTTTCTACTCACAAGGCACACCCCATTTTCCTTTTCCCTCTTGTCTGTGTTTTCTCCAGGTACTAGCAAGAGCCTAAGTGTCCTTTTTCAGGTATTCTGGGCTCCCTTCCTCTTTTTCTGAAACTCTCTTCCCCACCATGTAGCTTGAACATTTTCAAAAAGTACTGAGAGCTGGGGATGTGAACTATTTGGCTAGCATTTGGGTTCTTGATTTCAATACCTAGCACTACACACAC
>CAJQZJ010032130.1:8684836-8726948 GCA_907164525.1 Lophiomys imhausi
CACACACACACACACACACACACACACACACACACACGCGCGCACACACGCACACACGCACACGCACACACACACGCACGCACACACGCACGCACACGCACACACGCGCACGCACACACGCGCACACACGCACACGCACACACACGCACACACGCATGCACACACGCACGCACACACGCATACACACACGCACACACACACACACACACACACGCACAAAGTATTGATTTGCTTAAAGAGCTATCAATCCTGGCAAATGTGATATTTGAATCAAAATGAAGCATCGCAGTAACCACACTTGCACACAGAGGGACTGTATAAAGTCTCTTGGCGTGTGTCTTTCTCATCAACTATGTTTCCCATCAAACATATTTAAAGTGTTGCCAAAACTAGTAAGACTGGGGTGGGGATGGGTGAATGAAATACAAGACTGCCAACTCAGGATAAAGATTGTGGAATTTGCATAATAAAGGATTTAGAAAGTGTGATATATAGCAAAATATTAAAAATAAGACAGTTAGGGAAAGACATATAAACAAAGAACAAATTTGACAAGCCATGTGATTTAAATCCTTAGCTGATGGTAGCTTGCTGTCATTAAATAAGATATATTAGAGTAAACAGCTTTATTTTTAATTCCCCTTATGGTCTGTTCCTTTTTTTTTTTTCCTCTCCTGATTCCTCTTCTACCTTTTCTAGTGTCTTAAAAGAAAAGTATAAAATGGCATTTGAAATATTTTCATAAGTTCACTTTGCTTCAGTTGGGTCAAGGTAAGAAATGCAGTGTCTATGAATGGGGGCTCTTCCTCCATCCTTATAAATGCCCAAACATAGTTCAAACTCCTAGTATTGAAAAAAGAATCTCAAAAGCAGTTTGAACCATAAGCTGTGAAAAAGCACCAGACACTTGCACTACTTGCTTAGGCTTCTCACAACAATGTAGCCACAAGACTATCATGGTGTGAAAGAGCATTAGATGCCTTCAGATGTATAAGGGACAATGAGCTACAAAGCTTTAGTTGTGACTTACTGTTACAAAAGTGTAAAACATAAATCAAAGTCCTTGGATTAAAAGGTCTGGGTCTAGGAAAGCTAAAGAATCCATGGAATTTGCCATATCTCTGCAGAAAAGATATTATCTCTTTATCTACCTTCTTATTAAAGTGTAATTATTTTCTATTAAAAATGAAAGGAACAGACTAAAGTTATTTCTGCAAAGACTTTATAAAACATTATAGTACTATGTATCTTTAACTATTGTTTACACTCAGTCTTATTTACTTGTTTTTTACAATGGTACAGATCAATCCCAGGATTACACATAAGCTAAGCAAGTGTGTTACGACTGAACATCCCAACAAACAACTTTAAATAGATATGGGACACAGATTTTTATCTATTCTTACTAAGAATATTGCACCTAAAGTCTATGTTAGAAAGATGAAATAGCATATAATTTTATATCTACTTGAATTGAAAAGAAATCCAGGTCAGCATCCATACAGGGTAGGCAACTCCAGCTCCAGAGAGACCCAATGTCTCTCACCTCCACAGGCACCTGCACTCATGTCACACACACACACACTTACACACACACACATGCACGCCAACACACACACCATAAAATATGGTGTCTTATGACTTATGCTATGTCTTAGAAAAACAACATAGCATTTCATACTTTGGGATATAACACTTCATGACTCTTTTCTCGATCACACAAGGCAATAAAAGTAGTACCTGTATGTGAGATATTGCAAGTTAAATAGTATATCAACTGTAGACTCTCTCAGAGCTGTGGCTGGCTCATCATAAGAGCATGCAGTGTCTTTCATTCCTAAAATGAACAACTGCAAGGGTGTCATCAAAACTATTATACTATATATTAAAATTGAAAACTCTCATTATAAAGTATCAAGCAGAAATTTGTCCATACATATCTTCTTTGAAGAATTACATGTTCCCAACTAGAAACTATGAAACAGATAAGTGCAGCTTGAGCTAGCCTGTCTTAACTAGGCAAGCAACCACTTGAGAACTATCTGGCCCTCTCCTGGTTTGTTCTTACTAGCTCTAAGATATATGTGCTTGCACACTCCATTTCTTTCCTTACCACACTGGATGAAGTGCTCATTTTCCTAAAGGCATATGACTGGATCTTTTGTGATGTAAGTTTGTCCTCCTTTGTCTGATTATTGTCATTATTACTTTTGCCAAGATAAAAATGCCTTAATGTAATTAACTCACTTGAAGGAATCCTAAATTGTACATGTTAATTAAAAGTTTAAATACAAATATTTTCAGATAACCAATTTGCTTGAGTTTGGTAGATGCAGGGAATACAGGATCTGTGAATGATAAATCTTCCTCCACAGTACATCAGTGTCCAAAACCTCAAACAAAATTAAACTCCCATCACTGGAGAAAATCCCTCAAAAGTAGTTTTAACCATGAGCTATAAAAAAGTACCACATGTTTGTAATATATATCCAGGTTCCCTGCACCTTTTCTTTACTGTTTTCTTCTCTGTGCACTGAACCTTAACAGTTATCTCTCCCCAGATACCTTCCTTAAATCATCCTTTACAAGACTACTAGAAGTTGGAAAATCTCAAGTCCTGGCTACACACTTGCTCTAGTGATCACAACCATTTTCACACTTTTAAATACATTATATATTTATATGCATTAATAATTATCAAGCTTGCATTTCTCACTCAGATATCTTCTATTCAAATGCCTGATCAATCTCTTTGCTTAGCTATCTAGTGGCCCAACCCTCCTATTGCTCCTGCGCTTTTCATGTGAATAACTAGGGCTAATAGTATAAATTCCATAGTTAATTCTCTCATTCATATGTCAATTCCAACCTAACATTATATTCTTTACAAAATATATCATAAATTCCACCATTTCTTATACTTTCTTGCATAGTTCTTGCAAGTCAGTGTCTGTCTGGATATTTCAGCAGCCTCCTAAAGAATTTGCATCTCTACTCTTATTCTACAACAGTCCCCTTTCAGACAGTAATCAGCATTGCTTTTCTGAAGAATATATTATATCATACCATTTCCAATATCTTCCAACAGTGAAATATAAACTCTTCCATGTACCACAATGCTCTCTGTGACCTACATGATTTCTCACAGTCCCTACACTCCAGCCACAATGGTCTTACTCCTTCATTGCTTAATGATAAAAATCAACCCCTTTCCTATTCCTCTGAAGTAGTTTTACATGCTTTATAGCATTTAACAGCACCTAGAAACCTTACTATTTCATTTCTTTATATGTTGTTTCTGTTTTTCTTTCTTTTAGGCTCTTATAACAAGAACTAAGCCTTGCATAGTTCTAAATTTCTCAGTTCCCAAAATATTTAACAAACAATTCAGTCAGATAAATATGTGCTAGTCAATAGAAAATTTAAAGTGTTTTGTAACTATGATATTCAATAAAAACACAGATATCCAGAGCTTAGATTAAAGCAGGTAATATATGAAGAAATACAGAATGCATAGTCACTGGGATACAGATATGTTTAGACACTACTGAAGTGACCCAGGAAGCAACAGAAGAAAGGGAGTTATGAGAATCTTGGGTGGAAGTAAGCAAGCAGCCTAAAGGAAACAAATTTGAGAATTTTAAAAGTGAACCATTGGAGAGGAGAGGTAAAACCAGAATAGGTCATAAAAGGCAGGGAGCAATTGGTTTTCTAAAGCAATTAATAGTGTCATGTGTTACAGAGGTTGAGGAGACCACTGATTTTAATAACTGAGGAACACTGTTATCTCTTTCCACTTCAGACAAATTAATTATATTAAAATGATTAAAATCACCTCAAATGAATTAAAAGTCATGGACCAGCTATCCTATATGCTTAGCATATCTCAGGGAGACAACTATTACATGGCAAGTAATCAGTCAGAGTTGAACCAATAGTCTCCAGGGACTAACTGAGGTAAAAATCAGTAAGAAGCTAAAAAATGATGAGGTCAGGAGGAAGTTAATAGAGATAAAACTTCTGGGTGATAAGCATAAGAACACTTGAAAAGAATGTCCAAAGAATAGAAGACTTATAGAAAAATCTACTCTAGAATAGAGGTGTAATCATGACAGGACACAGGGCAATGTATAAGAAGGATATGGGGAAGTCCAAAGAAGAGGAAAGGAAAGTCCATCAGAGACAGTGAGATGAGTTATAAGCAGGAAAAACAAAGGGATTAGCAACAAGTGGAGTCATGCCTCCTCTGTTCATTTTTATTTGGAATGAATGAGGAAACAAAATGTCTACCAATGTCTGCCATATGGGGCACACCATCATGTACTTTGTCCCACAGCATTACTAGAAGCCAATCATCCAAGTAGAGTACACACAAGACTTTCCTGAAGCTGTCAAAGCCCTCTGCCTTTCTCTGCTTTCCTTGAATGACTCATAGCAGTGCCCACCAAAGCAAATAAGAGGATGACATTTCTTTTTTTTTTTTTTTTTGGTAGCAGATCCTCTGACAGGGCTGCACATATTCTCAGCCACTCACTACCAGTGTTTCCCAGTGACAATCAAGCTCAGTCTTCTGATGTGCATCTCTAAGTAAGTACTAAAAGCATTCTATTGGTTGCAGCAGAATTTCTTGAGCTCTGATTATGAAGGTTGGGGCCAGGCATTGTTTCAAGATCCCTTTATATAGCAATCTAATAATATAGCTATAGATTGCTGCATTTAATCAATAAAAAATCTGAAGCACAGAGTGGATGTCTTATTCAGTCTCTCACAGTAAGGCTATCTTTGTAGCTCTGGGTGACCTGGAATGTGCCATGTAGCTGGTCTCTTCACAAGAGATCCACCTAACTCTACTTCTCAAAAGCTGGAATTAAAGGCATACATCACTAGGCCAGGCAGGAGGCCTATTTTTAAAAGGTCAAATCTGCTTGGTGAGCATATGAGCTATTCCAGAAAATATTCATGACTTTGCAACTTGAGACAGAAAGTTATTCTTATGTATAGATACAACTATGAAGATAAACTCTATATGAGTTGAAAATTTAATTTTTGGCACTGAGGATATAGCAAAATGGCAGCCATGCAGATACAATGATGAGTCCAAAGCCTTAGCGCCTACATGAAAAGATGTGCTCAACCTCATGTGTTTATAATACTAGCTCTGAGGACCCAGAAGCAGGAGGATCACTGGGGCTCCCTGGCCACCTTGTCTAACCAAAGTGGAAAGCTGTAGGTTCAGTGAAAGACCTTCAGTCAAAAGTGTATATGGGGTATATACGGATCATAGAAAACACCACTAACCTACAAACACACATGTGCACATGCCAATACAAATATGCATATGCACTCCCCCCCAAGCACACAGAAGTTTTCAAAGGCTTATTTTTATTATTATTCAGGCTCCTATGGAGAAGGACTATCAGATTACCCTGGGGCTCCAGTTACACGTGGTTGAAAGCAGTTCAGTATAGGGAACTGAGGCCTGAACTCAGGTCCTCTGCAAGAGACATATTCTACCTTGCCCACTGAGCCTTCCATCCAACATCCACAATTTTTTTAGATTTAAATTTAAATCACCATACTGGGGTGGACATATTCTTAGATATGTAAGTTTTAATAAGTATAAGTAAAGTATAATTTTAAAACTAAAAAACATTTTTTAAAGTGGCAAAGGTTATTAAACAGAAATTTAACTGTGTGAGACACTGGAATTTCCAAGATAAATGACAAACAGGGAGAAATATATTACCACTCTATCCAACAAATAAGTAAAGCACATTTAAACCATAAAGAATGTTGACATTCTATATGAGTAAGAGGAGTACAAGTAGTTGAGCAAAACCGTGAGTGGATAAAGTATGGAGAAAACACAATAAATACAACGAAATATATTTCATGGACTGATACTAAGCTTTTCTAATGGGTTGTTTTTCCTTTAAAACTGACACAAATGACCAAAAAGAAGGGTGCAGGAAAATTGCCTCATCTTTGGATGGAGTAAACACTCCAAGCACAAACCTATTGGGGTATTGAATGTCTAGGGAGAGGAGAAATTCAAAAATTTTTGTTCTGATCATTTTAATTCTAGAAGTTTTACTAACAGAAGTACAAAAATATTATGTGTTAGATTGTTGGCTGCAGATGGTGCTTCTTATTGAACTGGAGATGAATGTCATCCTGAATTCCACTAGTAGTTAGTTATACAGAACCAAGGTGGAAGATGTGATCATCTTGTACATGATGAATGGAGACCCTCCTGATGTCACTGACTCCCAGGAAGAAAATTTAACCTCTCTTCTCTCTCATCATCATCAGAAGCTCAAGACATGACATGCTCACTGGTGAGATGTGTAATACCAATGTCTTTTTTAAATGTTTATTTATTACTTCAAGTTACATCTTCATCACAGTTCCCTACCCCTACCCCTCCTGGGCCACTCCCCCATTTTCTCCCCCTTCTCCCACCTATCCTATTCCTCCAATGTGGGGTGCCCCTACATATCTGCCCCTCAGTTCAGCAGTCATATTAAGGCTAAGAGCTTCCTCATATACTGGGAGCCTATATGGCAGCTCCACTAGGGCAAAGTTTCTCATAGACAGGTAGCAAAGTCTATGATCCTGTTCCCTTTGGTGCATTGGCTGTAATATAGTTATCCTGTACTATATCACTAAAATCCAATTATAAGTGAATAGATGCCATGTGCATCTTTCTGGGTCTGTGTTAGCTCAGTCAGGATGAGCTTTTCTAGTTCCATCCATTTGGCTGAAAATTGCATGATTTCCTTGTTTCTGATGGCTGAGTAATAAATACTCCATTGTGTAGATGTACCACAGGTTTTTTTTTGTTGTTTTGTTTTATCCATTCATCAGTTGAAGGACATCTGGGTTTGTTTCCAGTTTCTAGCTATTACAAATAAAGCTGCTATGAACATAGTTGAGGAGATGTCCTTGTGGTTTGGTGTGGAATTGTTTGGATGTATACCCAGAAGTGGTATGGCTGGGTTTTGAGATAGAGCTATTCCAAGTTTTCTAAAATATCACCAGGCTGATTTCCATGGTGATTGTACAAGTTTGCACTCCCACCAGCAATGGAGGAGTGTTTATAAAGTGTCTCTCCTACCCTAACCAATGCTGTTATGGTTGGCATGTTTCTCTTCCTCTTCTATGTTGATTCTCTGCTGTCCTCAAGGGAAGGCATGTAGTTCCTCCATCACTTTTTCTTAACCCAATGGATAAGCTCCATAAAAGGAGCTCTTTCAACCCCTGGTCAAAATCATATCCCTAATCTTTTTCCTTCTCAACAGTAAATTTGACACTACATTTTAATTCCTCCCTGGCTCCTGAGGTGACTTACATATAGTTGGTGTAATATATAATTAATTTTGTCTCAAAACATAACACAGGAAAATGTGTACAGTATTAGTAGTTCCCTCTTTATGTCATGACATGAAAGAGGGCTATGAAATAATAAACAGTAAGTCACACTTTACCTGCCAAAACTAAAAGTATATATGCTGGAGGCTTTGTTTATATGTATATATGTGCAGATATATACATACATGTGAATATGCTTAGAAAATGCTTCTAACAGCATTAATAATATGACATATAACTTTTCTGTGAGAAAATGAAGTATAAGAGTACAACAAAGGATCTGTTACTTTCCTAACAAGTGCATTGCATCCCTATTCCTGTCTTCTAACAAAGCTTGTGGGTCCAACCTGCATAAAGCAAATGCCATTACTGGAAAATCTGGATTATGTATTTCAAATAAATGTCAACATTATAAAATGCAGAAATGAAATGTTTCCTCGCTAAAGTATAGACCCCTTCAACCAAGAAAGCTTACATGGTTCATGTTTATCTTTTATTTAATTAAAAATTCATTCATAAAACAAAGATTTCTAAAGCAAAATATTACACAGAATGACTATTACTTTTATTAATAATAATATTGGGAGACAGAGAAAACATTTCCAATACACACTTGAAGCCCTTGCAAAGACTAAAATGTCAGGAAACAAATGCAGTTTGTATGTATATTGGTATAACATATAAGACGATACCATCATTATCATCACTGCCACACTTCCCCAGAAGTTTTTCTCTTTGATACTCTAAGAGCAAATATTAAATACCTAATTTCTTCTCTTTCAATTCATATTTTCCATGACTCTAGTTTCCAGTCATTGTCTAAATACAACCAAATGCTCTGTTTTTCTTAGACCCACACCTTTTTATGTAAACTATTGTCATTAGAATGTTGCCTTGATTTTTATTTTCCTGACATTGAGTTACTTGGGTTATGTTTACTGTTCACTTTATAGTGGTATTTCTAAATAGCTTCAAAAATCAAATTTTATGTAATAAGTATAAATGCATATTTATAAACTAAAATTATTGATAGTAATATATAAACATCTGAGCCATATGTAGTGAGACCTGCCTGTAATCCTGCATTTCAGAGGCTGAGTCAGGCAGACCATGGACTCAAGACTGGTATGAGCTACAAAGCGAGACTCTACCTCTAACACACACATACACACATGCATGCACATGCACACACACACACACAGACACATGCATGCACGTGCACACACACACATGAATAAGTAAAAAGTTACAGCTGGATATCAGATAATAAGCTGAAGAGAACCAAAATTTTCGGATTTCCTCTTATAGCTTTTCTAGTGCTAGAAGGTGCTATGTATGCAGGCTACTGGGAAAGAAAAGTCATCAAAAGTCCTAACCAACTGTGGAGCTTGAGTGCTATAATAATGACAAACCAGGTATTGTGTTTGAATAGGAATGGCCCCCTAGACTCATGTGTTTGAATGCTTGGCCCATATGGGGTGGCACTATTAGGAGGTGTGGCCTTGTTGGAGTAGGTGTGGTCTTGCTGGAGAAAATATGTTACTGTAGGGGTGACTTTGAGGTCTCAGAAGCTCAAGTCAACTCTCTTTCTGCTGCCTGCAGATCAGGGTGTAGAACTTTCAACTCCTTCTTCAGCACCATGTCTGCCTGCAGGATGCCATACTTCTTGCCATAGTGATAATGAACTAAACCTCTAAAACTGTAAGCCAGCCCCAATTAAATGTTTTCCTTTATAAGAGTTACCATGTTATGGTGTCTCTTCACATCAATAAAAACTCTAACTAACACACCAGGAAAGATGTACCTATTGCTGCAATAGTGGCAACTTATTGGGGTAACCCACTGCTTTTTGATTAGACTACAGGCCCACTCCACAAGAAGAACTGGCACTTTAAACTTGATAATGAGCTTGTACCTGGAGAGTTCATAGGCTCTAGTGGGGAACCTACTATTTAGTTAAATAGATATACCAAACTTCCTTCTTCGTACTGATGTACTGATGACTAAGTGCTTCTCTCAGTCTTTCTCAGAGATACTTCCTTTCTCTGTGTTTGTGTGTTGAAGAGACAAAAACAACAAGATGAGAACAGAAAAGAAAGAAAATAGACTAGAATAAAGTGTGATATATATATATATGAAAATATAATGAAACCACTTATTTTGCATATTAGTTTAAATAATCTTGAAATGGTTTCCAATAAAAGTTTAAGAGTATAAATAATATTAATGATTCAAACTTCCAAGACTTCCACCTTCATTCTCCCTTTCCCATTACTGTCAGTTCTCATGCTAGCTGTGCCCCAGATCTAGAAAATAGTGAAATTCCATGGCAAAGTCCTGATGTTTCAAAAAACTCTGGTAGGTTCCTGAATATACCTGTAATCTCACTGCCACCCAGTCAGCCACAGAAGGAGAGCTGGCTCATTTCATCTGGTCGAGGAATATGGTGTTGTGCTCAGACATAAAGTAAGAGCTAAAAGAAGTAGAGTATTATGAAACACCATCTTTAGTATGGCATGGCCACTGTGTCCTTGAACTTACAGCAGCTGTTAGCACCTGTGCAAGATTGGGCACATAAACATTGATCAGAAATGAGAGAGGGGTTCATGGGTCCCCATCCCTCTTCAAACACTGTTAACAGTTAATGGTTGCTAGAGGAAAAGAGAAGTTTTCTTCAGTGGTGTAGTCACTATAAATAACCTCTCCTCCACGTTTCTATGAACAATACTACTAAAGCTAGTGATCACCAAGAAAAGAAAGACTGACAGACATGGAAGTAGAGGAGAATGGAACAAGAGGGGGTGATGTGGGATGAATCTGTTCATCATATATCATATTTCATGTAGATTCATTTTTTAAATTGTGTCTAGGTGCTGGTTAAGTGTGGTGGCGCCAGTCAGCAGAAGCATCAGCTTCCCTAGAGCTGTAGATAAAGATGATCACAAATCACCTGCTGTGGGGTGTTGGGAGCCAAACAGATCCTCTGGAAGAGCAGAAAGTGATAACTACTCAACTATCTCTCCAGGCCCAGAATACATTATACATATATATGAAATAATAAAGTGTATTGTGTATAATTAATATATTCTAATAAAAATAAAGCAGAGAACTTCAACCTACTAAGCATCAAAATCTACTCCAGGACTATTGTTAAATTAGAGCCCCCCACTTCTGTCCCAGGTCGAAGAGGGCTTATATAGTCCCAGTGCTGTCCTATTTGGAAAGCACTCCCCTAACTGGAAAATGTATGGAATGTGGGATTGTCAAGTACATAACTGAAAAGACAGACAATTAAGACTCAAAATATCATGTGTATTCAGAACAGCAATTAGAGAAAAGGTTTTCAAACTCCCTACCTTGTTTATCAACAATTCTGAGTGGACTATGTCCTAAGATCAGTGACTTGACAGCAGGACAGTAACAGCCGATGGTATTTCATTTGGCAGAATGACATTGTAGAACAAGGATGTGTACCCGTTGTTCATGCTAGGAAAGTACAGCACCCCTAAGCTCTCTTCATCATTTCTTTCTTTACTTTTTCTTTCCTTCCTCTTTTTCCCCTTTTTTTTATTTTAAGACAAGATCTCACTAGTGGTCCGATGCCTAGGCTGACCTTGGACTGACTCAGTAACGCAAACAGAATCAGGCAGGCCTTGAACTTCATCTTTCTGTCTCAGCCTCAAAAGTAGCTAAGATTAGAGGCCTGCAACATAGGCTTGAAGGTTTCATGTAATTTTAAAGTAATTGTGTGTACATGTTTTAAAAACAACTCTTTTATTAACTCCAGTCTTTAGGTGAGAAACTAAAAACTTTCACTAACTTGTGGAGTACCTCAGCATGGGTCAAATAATATAACTTGGATTCAAAGCCTTGCACTCAGATTCTGTACTTTTTTAATTCAATATTTCAGGGGCTGTCTCCTCTTCCATGAAATTACTTAATTAGCAAATGTATTGGTTTGTTTGTTCACAGTAGTGCTTGGGTTCAAACCTAGTGCCTCCTGTACCCTGATACTCAACCTGTGAGCAGTCCCAGACCCTGACTCCACATTGCTAAGGTGAAGAGTAGCTTGTCTGAAGAATAAAATGGTTGCTCCAAATATAGTTTAGATTTTTTGTGAACAGAAAAAAGCAAAACTCACTAAGAGTATAACTATAGCCCAGAAAGTCCACCACAAAAGTCATGGGTGAAGTTATTTATTTTTCATAAATAGCATTCATCAATGTAAATTAGGTCCCACAAGATAAAACTCTCAATAAAAAAGTTTTAAGTAAAACAAGCATTTGAAAGTTTCCCTGAAACACATGATTTTTATCTTTGAATTAACTACCAATGAAAATCATTTGCTTCTTTGTATGTAGTTGATGAATCTGGTTTTTTTTTTTTTTATGTGCACCAAATCTTTTACTAGATTGGACAAAAAACTAAGTTTTGTTAAGTCCAAAAACGAAATTTACCCTACAGTAATGAAAATGTCTTCATTGTCAATGTTTAAAAGAATATTATTAAGACAAATGCATACTGGCTTTGAGGAAGGCATCATTGTTAAGTTAATCTAACAAGTAACAGGGGCTATTGTTAAATGGGGGCTGTGTCATTTCCAATGTTTATTTTAATCAGATGATCAAAATGTTTATTAGACTTATATCTAGTATTAAAGTTTTATATGACATTAACATTTAAAAACTATATAGATGTTAAAATCAATATTGAACAGGAAAACTCAATTTATTGGTAAGTTTGAGGTAATGTAACATTCCATGGAATAGCTAGGTGGATTAACAACTTAATTTCTCACAGACCTGGAGGCTGGAAGGCTCTGATCAAACTACCAGATGAGAGAATCCTGTGGTTGGGGAGAAAACTGTATTCTTCACTGCTTCTTCCCAGGAGACTGGATGAAGACAGAACAAAAAGGGGTAGGGGGGGTAGAAGAGAGGTAGAGGTAGGTGTTCTGTTTTTATAGGGACACTAACCTTATTGAACCAGGTCTTTATTCCTGTGATACTCAATAATGTCTGTCAGAGATACAGAGTCAAAAGGCTGAAGATAGATGCTCCAGCATGATAGAGAGAAACTGAGGACTAGCCAAGCAGCCAAGTGTCTGTCATTTCTCAGTTTTGGAAGCTGCTTGCTCTGCCCTTCCCATTTATTCAGATATATTTATCCTTCTCAGGTCTCTGATGTGGTTGAAGACTAGATAGTTATAGTGTCAGAGTTAAATTTTAAGTTGTTGAGGAATTAAAAACATGTTCTGGGTCGAAGAAAATGTTTTTAAGTTGGTAATGCAAGTTAAGATGGAAACTGAGTTAGGTATAGAACTTTAAACTCATGGAGATAGATAATAGAATATTAATATCAGTTTTCAAATATGTATGGACTGGACATTGAGAATGTTATACCTTATAATTTTCATAATTGTGGCCTAATTATTCTTATTGTTTTGTATTGTATTTAATGTTATAAGAAAAAGCCATTTATTGGACTAAAAGTGGGAGATGGTGGGGGGATAAGATATACCTTAAATTTAAAAAATAAAAAATTTTTTAAAAATTAAAAAAAAACAGATAGGAGGATGAGGGGGAATAGGGTAGGAGTGTGAGACCAGGAGGGGTAGGAGAAAGGAGATTATGATTGAGATGTAACTTGAAGAAATAAATAAATGTAAAAATAAAATAAGTACATCCTATACAAAAATATTATAAGATAACTTTTAACATTATCATAATACTATATTATACTATATAATAATATAGTATATTCTATGTGTTATATTCAACAATACAATATATAATAAAATACTATATAATACTATTTTAAAAAAGAAAAAAACTAAATAAAGTCTTAATAATTCCAAGCACAGTCAGATTGGGATCAGGAATTCAGTATGCAAATTTTTGAGAGGACAAAAGTATTTAGTCTGTAACAAAAAAAGAAAATGGAGATGCTGAATATATATCAGCAATTCAAATGCATATTTACTGTCTTTTTTATGTGTAGCTGTAAGTCCTGAATCCATCAGTATTCTCAGCAGTATATGTTCAGACTTCATTTTTTAAAAATTCCATATCTTTCTTTTCATATTTTGGCTTTCTACTCTATGGAGATTGAGAAGAATGTTTAAGTGGTAAGCATTATTTACAACACTTATCCCCATAAAAACAGCTAAAGGGGTCGGTACAAAAAAAATTCTATGATTATTTATAGTTGGTTGATTTTTACTAAAATTATAATTTAAAATGTATTAAGCATGTATTAATCCTGAACATTAATGGCTTTATTATATAAAAGCAAATGTGTGATAGTACTTGCTAAATGCTTATTTATAAGTGGAAGAACCAGTGATATTAAGTGATTAACTTAAGGATTAAAGCCGGGCGTGGTGGCGCATGCCTTTAATCCCAACACTTGGGAGGAAGAGGCAGATGGATCACTGTGAGTTCAAGGCCAGCCTAGTCTACAAAGGAAGTCCAGGACAGCCACGGCTGTTACACAGAGAATCCCTGTCTCAGAAAAACAAAAACAAAAACAAAAAAACCAAAATAAACAAACAAAAACTTAAGGATTAAAAACCAAAAACTACACAGATCCAGATATTCAAAGTGAAGGAACTCATTGTTCTTATCCACTTTCTCCTTGCCTGGAGCCAAATGTGTTTCCCTTACAGTTCTTTCTGTTGAAGCAGACTTACAATGACAAAAATAAACTGAAAAAAAAAAAGTTTTACTCTTTAAAAAGAAGACATTTGGCTGTTTAAATAGCATATAATACTTTACCTTGTATGTATATAATTTTATTGCTAGTTGAAAGAATAAAATATTTACATATTAAAACTCTCCCAATATTAAAATATTACACCTAATCCTACAGCAGTTATATTTATACATCTTTTCAAAATACTTTTAAAAGACCTAAAAGAACTTTATATTCACATAAACTTTTTTTATATACTTTATTTTTTTATTTCTTCAAGACACATCTCAGTCACAATCCCTTCCCTACTCCCCCTTCCTGTCCCACCTTTCCACCCTCTTCCCCCCAAGAGCTTCCCCTTTCAGTCCAACAAATGGTTCCTTCTCTTATAACAGTAAATACTATACAAAACAACAGAAATAAATATGCCACATTTATGAGAGTTAAATGGCCCAGCATACATTCCCAATGTCCAGTTCATACATATTTAGCCCCTGACTTTAACATTCTACCATCTAACCATCTCCATGAGTTTAAAGTTCTATATCTGACTCAGCTTTCATACTAACTTGCATCACTATTAAAAACATCTTCTTAGATCCAGAACACCCTCTTGATTCCTAAACAACTCAGAATTTAACTATGAGACTCTAGCTATTTATTCTTCAACCACCTCAGAGACCTGAGAGGGATAAATATATCTGATTATGTAGGAAGTGCAGGGGCTGCATCATCCAAAACTAAGAAATGACATATCAGTGGCTGCCTGGACAGTTCCTGTTTTCTCTCCATACGTTACAGCATCAATCTTCAGCCTTTTGGTCCTGTTTCTCTGACAGACATTGATTGTAGAGCAGGGATTATGAAGGACTTACCTACCCTGTCTTGGCAGAGCTAGGCTGTCAACTTCCCTGCTACCAAGTTTTGTCCTTTTTGGACAGCAGTCTGTCTGCACTTGAAGCAAGGGTTTTTTTTCATGCCAAGAGATAGGCTTGCCACTAATTCAACCATCTCACACTGGAGATTCTTCGATGCTTATCTTCTACTTGGAGTAGAATAGGGGGTGCTGTCAGGAGCTGATATGTCTCAATATAAAAAAAATCTTAATTTAAGACAACATCTTTGAAAGTCATAGTCTGCAGATCTCTTGGGGTTTTTGAAGATGCCCTATCTATCTCTTGTATTTAGATAAGCAAATGTTGCTTGTCTCTTAACAACTTGATTTCTGAGTAGCTTAGAGAATATCTGTGATAGACTGTCATAGTAGCTAACAAAGTGACATACTTGCATGACTAGGAGTTTGTATTTCTTAACTATCCTAAACAGTTTAAGACGGTTGGTATCAAGAGGCCATAGCTTCACATTTCATTTTTAAGTATCTCTAGGTACAATACCATTAGGAATTGGTTACCTTTAATTTTGTATCAATATACAAAGATCTATTCAAATGTGGCTAAATATACTCTTAATTTTGTATCAATATACAAAGATCAATGCCTATGTAGCCCAATACAATCTTAATATTATGTCAATATACAAGGGTCAATACCATTGTGGCCAACTATAATCTTAATTTTGTATCAATATACAAAGATCAATACCGATGTAGTCCAATACAATCTTAATTTTGCACAATATACAATGATCAACACCACTTTAGCCAAATATAATACTAATTTTGTATCAATATACAAAGGTATAAGGGCATATTCAATAATCTGTCCCTTCTTCTTGGTCCTTCCCATACTATGTCTATGTCCCATTTTTCTCAAGTCCGTGCACTCCTACATAGGAGAGAAGGAAGGATACAGAAAAGGAAAAGAAGGAAGTCCCTGGGTCTAACCTCCAAAACCCATTTAACAAGACTATTTAACAGCTTGTAGTCTCTTCCCCTAAATAACAAAGTTTTCTGTTATCCTTCAAATAACCAAAAGGGGGGCAGAGAAACACCCTCCCCACTCTCTGGGCATGGGACGTCGCTCTCTTAAAATGACTTCCTGCTGATTTGGGTCATAGTAAAACTGTTTGGGGCCCGAACCAGAATGGAAAAATGGTTTAAAATGTTAGTACAATCCTTTTATGTTCAGTCCTTTTGTGCTCAGCTGTTTAGATGTCCTAAGAAGTTTGTAGGCAGAAGCTGATCGTCCAGGCTTTACTGAAGTTTTGGCTGGGGCAGTGTGTAGAGCTGAATGATCTTAGCGATTTTGAGTTGTTATGGTTGTAGACTTTTGACGGAAACAGCTATTGAGGGAGTCTGCAAGGCTGAATCATCTGGGCCACTCGTCTTTTTTGGTGTCTGATTCTGTTTTCTGTTGAGGTTTCCGTTGTCCAGTTGTCCCTGGGTTCCTTGAATGGATGCTTTGAATTCTGAGTCCAGATTTAGTGTCTGAGAGAGATGGGGGGAGAGCCTTGCCCTGGGACTTTTAACAGTCCCTTGGGAGCTGTGTGTGTTCCTGGAGGGTCTAGCCCCTCCAGTTTTTGCACAGTGTTCAATAACTCTGTGCTTTTTATGGCTCTTTTCCCCACGTTCAAAATGTGTCAGTGCGGGTCACCACCATCTTGGATCGCCCATATTCACATAAACTTGATCTTCATAATTTTTATTTGAGGTTTTATTTATTGGTTTTTATAGAAAGAAGCATTTATTGGGAGTTTATAGTTTCAGAGAGTGAGTCCATGATCATTGGGGAAGGAAGCATGGCAGCTGGCAGGCAAGTAGGCATTTTGCTGTGGCAGTAGCTGTTAGCTCGCATTTTAAAACACAACCATGAGACGGAAAGAGCTAACTGAGAATGGCATGGACTTTTGAGAGCACAAAGCCTGCATCCAGCCACACACCTCCTCTAACAAGGCCACACTCCTAAGCTTATTTAAGAGAAATAAAAAGCAATGTGTGTACACTATAATTGGAGAATGATTACTAAGTATGGTGTGACAGAGACATAGCTGGCATCCTTAGAAGTGCTCTGGTATAACATAAACTATTATCTCATATCCACCTCTGACCTCCACACATATGTGTATGCACACTCACAAACATATGCACACATATCACTCGCACACACACATACACACACATACACACTCATATCATATTCATCAAAAATAACATCTGTCCGTGGCAGAGGAAATATGAACTCACTAAGAGGATGCAGCAGTCAAAAAGTTAAGGGGAGAACAGGACAAATAAGACAAAGAGGACTCAAACGCTACATGGATTGATTAAGCTCAAACATATCTATTGTTATACTAAACCTAGCCTAAGAATTCCAGCAAATATAAGACAACGTAAGCTCATGGGGAAAACTATATTATTTATTCAAGACAGTGGTTAAAGACAGAATTGAGGGCAGCAAGATGATACTTCATGATAACATTTGTGGGAAAGATACTGGAAGTATTTATATTAATATAAAAAAGCAGATTTAAGAGTGAGGAATGTTTCTAGGAATAAATAAGAACATTTAAAAATGATTTCAACGTGCATACAACCAATAACAGATCTTTAAAATATATGTATTAAACATTGATTAAGCTGAAAAGAGAAACAAATTCTAACCCACAGCCAGGACACCTGGAGCAAAGTGACACTATGAACACCAAGACAAGGCAGAACAAGCATGGAGCAGTAAGAAGCCCATAGCCCAGGTCATGAAACAAGTTCTACAGACTTTGAAACAATTAAAACTATATAACTCCAGCTGAAATAAAATAGAAACCAATAACAGAAAAACATAGACATCACAAAATAATTGTAAAACAGCACTTTCACTTTAAATAACAGATGAGAAAATCACAAATAATGTAACAAATCTTCAAAAGTAAAGAAATATAAAGACTCAGAATATTGTGATTTGGTAGGCACGGTAAGTCAGTTGTCTGGGGAAAGTGTATAGCATTAAGTGCTCAAGTTACAAACGTAAAAAGGTCTAAAAATCAAGGACCCAACTTCCAATTGAGAAGGCAGGGAAGCAAAGAGCATTTGGATCTGCATAAGCAGGAGTAAGATATTAACACAGCACAAAATCAATGAGATGATAATAAATATTATAAACCAAATTTCTTAAAAAGTATCAATAAGTCTGATAAACTTTGAGCTGCATCAATTTAGAAAAACTGAGAAGTTAGAAATTGCGAGTTTTGGAGGAGAATAGGGGGTGCTGTCAGGAGTTGATATGTCTTGATATAAAAAAATCTAAAGTTACAAAAACATCTTTGAATGCCATATTCTGCAGATCTCTTGAGGTTTTTGAAGAGGCCCTATCTATCTCTTATATTAGGGTAAGCAGATGTTGCTTGTCTTGTGCCGGTTTATTTCTGATTAGCTTAGAAAATAACTATAATAGGCTGTCATAGTACCTAACTGAATGACCGGCTTGCATGACTATTAGTTTGCATTTCTTAATTATCCTAAACAGTTCATGACAGTTAGTAGTAAAAGGCCGAAACATCACATTTCTTTTTTTTTTCTTTACCTCCTAACCCTTCCATCCCATTTCTCTGGGGTGGGGTGTCCTTATATAACAGTCCCTCATCTCAGTTGAGAGGTCGTATGAGGGCCAAGAGCCTCTTAATTCATTGGGGATCTATGAAGCAGTACCATCAGTGAAAAGTGTCTCGTTGCCCGGGAGAGAGAACTACTAAACAAACAAACCAATAAGCATACAATAGATAAAAAGACTAAAAAATAGAAAAAAATATAACTAATATATAAAAAATAAATAAAGAATAAAAATTAAAAATAAGAAGTCTATGTCCAAGTTCTCTTTCGTGTGTTAGTTGTAGTATCCATACCTTCTAATATATAGCTAAAATCCTACTATAAGTGAACAGATGCCATATGTGTCCTTCTGAGTCTGGGTTAGTTCACTCAGGATGAGCTTTTCTAGTTCCATCCATTTGGCTGCAAATTGCATAATTTCATTGTTCCTGATAGCTGAATAATATTCCATTGTATAGATGTACCACAGTTTTTTAATCCATTCTTCGGTTGAGGGACATCTGGGTTGTTTCCAGTTTCTAGCTATTAAAAATAAGGCTGCTATAAACATAGATGAGGAAACTTCCTTATGATTCCGTGAAGAGGCATTTGGGTGTATACCCAGAAGTGGTATGGCTGGGTCCTGAGGCAGAGCTATTCCAAGTTTTTTAAGATATCGCCAGACTGACCTCCACAGTGGTTGCACAAGCCTGCATTCCCACCAGCAATGGAGTAGGGTACCCCTTTCTCCACACCCTCGCCAGCATGTGCTGTCATTTGAGCTTTTGATCTTAGCCATTCTGACAGGTGTGAGATGGAATCTCAGAGTCTTTTTGAGTTGCATTTCTCTGATGATTAAGGATGTTGAGCATTTCTTCAAGTGTCTCTCAGCCATCAGGGATTCCTCCTTTGTGAATTCTCTATTTAGCTCTGTCCCCCATTTTTTGATTGGGTTGTTTGGTTTCTTGGCATTAATTTCTTGAGTTCTTTGTAGATTTTGGATATTAGCCCTCTGTCAGATGTGGGGTTGGTGAAGATTTTCTCCCAGTCTGTATGCTGCCGTTTTGTTTGAATGACAGTGTCCTTTGCCTTACAGAAGCTTTTCAGTTTCATGAGGTCCCATTTATTGATTGTTGATCTCAAGTCCTGAGCTGTTGGTGTTCTGTTCAGGAAGTTGTCGCCTGTGCCAATTAGTTCGAGGGTTTCTCCCACTTTTTCTTCTAGTAGATTTAGTGTGACCGGCCTTATGTTAAAGTCTTTGATCCACTTGGACTTAAGTTTTGTACAAGGTGATAAGTATGGGTCTAATTTCATTCTTTTACAAATGGACATCCAGTTGGACCAGCACCATTTGTTGAAGATGCTGTCCTTCCTCCATTGTGCCGTTTTGGCTTCTTTGTCAAAAATTAGGTGGCCATAAGTGCGTGGGTCTATTTCTGGATCTTCAATTCGATTCCATTGATCTACTGGTCTGTTTCTATATCAATACCATGCTGTTTTTACAACTATTTCTCTGTAGTACAGCTTGAAATCTGGGATGGTAATACCTCCAGATGTTTTTTTATTGTACAGGATTGATTTAGCTATTCTGGGCTTTTTGTTGTTCCATATGAAATTGAAGCTAGCTCTTTCCAAGTCTATAAAAAATTGTGTTGGTATTTTGATAGGAATTGCATTGAATCTATATATTGCTTTTGGTAGGATGGCCATTTTTATTATGTTGATCCTACCTATCCATGAGCATGGAAAATCTTTCCATCTTCTAAAGATCTCTTCCATTTCTTTCTTCAAGGGCTTGAAGTTCTTGTTGTACAGGTCCTTTACTTGCTTGGTTAGAGTTACCCCCATGTATTTTATGTTGTTTGTGGCTATTGTGAAGGGGGTTGTTTCCCTTATTTCTTTCTCAGCCCTTTTGTTTGTTGTATAAAGAAGGGCTTCTGATTTTTTTGAATTAATTTTGTATCCAGCCACTTTGCTGAAGGTGTTTATCAGCTGTAAGAGTTCTCTGGTGGATTTTTTGGGGTCACTTATGTATACTATCATATCATCTGCAAATAGGGATAATTTGACTTCTTCATTTCCGATGTTTATCCCCTTGATGTCCTTTAGTTGTCTTATTGCTCTAGCAAGAACTTCAAGTACTATATTGAAGAGATATGGTGAAAGTGGACATCCTTGTCTTGTCCCTGAGTTTAGAGGAAATGCTTCAAGTTTCTCTCCATTTATTTTGATGTTGGCCACTGGCCTGCTGTATATTGCCTTTTTTATTTCTGGGTATGGCCCTTGTATTCCCATTCTTTCCAGAACTTTTAGCATGAAGGGGTGTTGGATTTTGTCAAATGCTTTTTCTGCATCTAGCGAGATTATGATGTGGTTTTTTTCTTTCATCTTGTTTATATGGTGAATGATGTTGATAGATTTTCGTATGTTGAACCATCCCTGCATCCCTGGGATGAAGCCTACTTGATCATGGTGTATGATACTTTTGATGTGTTCTTGAATTCGGTTTGCTAGTATTTTATTAAATATTTTTGCATCTATGTTCATGAGGGAGATTGGTCTGAAGTTCTCTTTCTTTGTTGGGTCTTTGTGTGGTTTACGAATCAGGGTGATTGTGGCCTTGTAGAATGAGTTTGGCAATGTTCCTTCAGATTCTAATAGGAGATGAGCATTGAACAATCTCCAGTGGGAGATGATTGAATTAGTCGCAAGTCTATCTCTTGGTAGGAAAAGCCCCTTGCCCCAACTGTAGACAGAATGCTGTCCAAAAAGGACAAAACCTGGAAGCAGGTAAGTCGACAGCCTAGCTCTGCCAAGACAGGGTAGGTAAGTCCTTCATAACCCCTGCTCTACAATAAATGTCTGTCAGAGAAACAGGGCCAAATGACTGAAGATCGATGCTGTAATGTATGGAGAGAAAATGGAACTGTCCAGGCAGCCACTGGTATGTCATTTCTTAGTTTGGGAAGCTGCAGGTCCTGTACTTCCTATAAAATCAGATATATTTATCCCTCTCAGGTCTCTGAGGTGATTGAAGAACAGATAGCTAGAGTCTCATAATTTAATTTTGAGTTGTTTAGGAGTCAAGAGAGTGTTATAGATCTAAGAAGATACTTTTAAAATTGTGTTGCAAGTTAGTATGAATGTTGAGTCAGATATAGACCTTTAAACTCATGGAGATGTTTAGATAGTAGAATGTTAAAGTCAGGTACCAAATACATATGGACTGGTCATTGGGAATGTACGTTAAGCCATATAACCCTCATAACAGTGGCCTAATTACCTCTGTTGTACTGTATTGTATTTGTTATTATAAGAGAAAGAGCCATTTGTTGGACTGAAAGGGAAAACTGTAGGGGGAAATAAGATATACCTTAAACTTAAAAGAAAAAAAAAAGGGAAGAGGATGGGAGGTTGAGGGTGGGAGGGTGGGGTTGGAGGGGGAATAGGGAGGGGACTGTGATTGAGATGTAATTTGAAGAAATAAAAAATAAAGGAAAAAAAGAAATTGCCAGTTTTAATAATTCAAAGGCAATATGTGCATACTTTAAGTGGATAGCAATAGAATAGGAGCCATCTCATTGTGTCAATAGAGCTGATGTTTCATATTAAATAGAAAAATTCTTTCAAAGGCAATTGAAATATTACATATCAGTCTAACAGAGGAAGAGGATGGAGGGTAAGGGAAAGAGAAAGACAGACTAGCTTGTAACTGAAGAACAGCAAATACAAGGCTTCAGTTTCCAATAAAATGTAAAATACTCAACAAATGAAAAGTCATAAGAAGCAATGCTTTACACTAACACCACAAAAGCCAAAAGCCTCATCTCAGTTGATGCAGAGCAAAGCAGTAGAGGAAATTCAACATGGTATTGTTAATACAGCAACAAACCTGAAAGAGATAATATCACAGCATCGTAAAGCTGTGTATGAAATCCTGTGCTTAACAATACACACGACTAAGAGAATGAAAGCTTCCCATACTAAGGCCAAGAGCAAGATAAAGATCCCCATTTTCGCCACAACTCAATACAACACTGAAAGTCTTTGCCAGAGAAATTAGTAGGACAATAAATCACTGATGTAGTGATCTGTTATGAATTCTAAATGTTAATTAACTGATCTCAGAGGCCTGCAGGCTGTTACTTTGCTTGCTAACCATTGTCCCTGATTGGCTTTAATAAAATGTTGAGGTCTATGATTGGGCAGAGAGAGAGGTAAGTGAGGAAAAGGTTGGCAGGCTCTGGAGGACCAAAGAGGATGATGGGTAGAAGAAGCCAAGAGAGAGGAATGAGGAAACACGTGATGGGTAGGTAAATAGAAGAATCATATCTCCACATGGCCTGGAACATCGGGATAGCGTGGAGAATCAGCCCAGGTGGACGAATGTATATATTGGGGTCCTATTTGGGGACTAGAATTACAAGCTAGCTTAGTAGGGCCAAGATTGCACAATACAGGCTAAAGCTTGTTAAGATCCATCAGGTGTCTGTGTGATCATTTATAATGGCAGGTTAAGGATTAACACCACTGACCAATTAACCATAATATAAATGCTGGTAATAATTAAAATATTTTTTCTAGAAATCACAGGTGTCAAAAGATGAGAAGTAAATTGATCTGTCTATAGGTGAGTTTATCTAATCTATATAGAGCCCCTAGATTTCACACATAAAAATACTACAACTAATAATTTCTGCAAAGTTGTTGGATACTAAATTAACATGTAAAGATCACTTGCATTTGTATGCACAAACAATGACCAATCCAAAAGAGAAATTTTTAAAAACTTCATTACTATAACATCAAAAAGGACAAAAGCACCTAGGAATCAATATAATCAAGAAAGTGGAAAGTTTGTATGATGTAAACTATAAAACATTGCAATAGGAAATTAAAGCAGATATAATAAGTGAGAGAAACCACCCATACTGTGGACTGGAGTCTTTTTTTTTTTTTTTTTTGGTTTTTCGAGACAGGGTTTCTCTGTATAACAGCTCTGGCTGTAGACCAGGCTGGCCTTGAACTCACAGAGATCCGCCTGCCTCTGCCTCCCAAGTGCTGGGATTAAAGGCGTGTGCCACCACCGCCCGGCTTGGACTGGAGTCTTAATACTATATGTCCATATGATTGATGGTAGCCTAGTAAGTCAGCGTAATCCCCATAAAAATATCAATGGCATTTTTGTAAAAGCAGAAAAAAAATCATAAATTCACCCACCATCCCACATTGTCGTAACTATCTTAGAAAAGAGGAATGAAGTCACAGGCATCATACTGACTGATATCAAAGCACTGGACATGGCAGTACATTCCTGCTGCCCCAGTATTCAAGAGGCTTAGTCATGGGTTGAACACCAGCCCAGGCTGTATAACTAGGCAATCTATCTCAAAGGCGAACAAGCCAACAAAATCATACCACAAAGAAACAATAAAGACTGTGTAGACATAAAAATATATGGACTATTGTAACAGAACAGAGCCCAGAAATAAACTCTTATGTACATGACTAAGTGATCTTCCACAAAGATGCCAAGAACAAACAATAAGTCAAGGACAATGACTTCAACAAATAATGCTGGGGAGACTGCATATCCAGAAGTGGAGCCAGAAAAGGTAGTTCATGCCTGTGATTCCAGCTTTCAGCTGGCAGAGACACTGGAAGTTTGAGGAAGCCTGGTCTATACAATGAGATACCAGACAGATACAAGCATTTGAGCATCTTTTAATGCTGAGCATTACCTGAAAGAAATGATTATCTTTTTTTTTTCAATCAAGTTTTATTTTTCTACCTCTACTACAAGGAGCTGATGATGTGGAAAGTGAAATCAGATTTAAACAAAATAAAGAAAATACTCATTTGCCTATTAGCACCATGTAAGTGAATTTTGTTTCTAGCATCATGTATTGCCTTTCTAGAGTAAACTTCAGGGAGCCAGCAAGATTGCTCAGTGGGGAAAAGGCACTTGCTGCCAAAGCAGACAACCTGAATGTGGTCCCAAGAACTTACATGGTAGAACAGCAGAACCAACTCTTGCGCACACGCACACACCACACACACACACACACACACACACACACACACACACACACACATGCGTGAGCACGAGCCCATACACACATGGTGCAAATAAGTAAATAAATAAATTATTTTTAATATGAAGTCATCTTTCCTAGATACTCGACCAATTCAGGAGCTCAGGTTCCTGGGTTAAAGATAGTGTTTTCTTTCCTTTTTGCTTTTGTTTTTATTTTGTTCTATTTTGGTTTTGGCTTTCTAAGACAGGGTTTCTCTGCATAGCTGTGGCTGTCCTGAAACTCACTGTGTAGACCTGGCTTGCCTCAAACCTGGAAATCCACTTGTCTCTGCCTCCCAAGTGTTGGAATTAGAGGCATGAGCCATACATCCTGACAAAGATAGAGCTTTCAGCTTCAGTCTTTAATGGGTAGCCAATGTCTTTTTATCATTGTCTCCGAATAAAATTATACATACACCCTGTGATGGTTCATCACTGTTGCCAACTTGACTACATCTGAAATCAATTAAAACCCAAGTTGTTGGGCACACCCGTGAGGTTGTTGTTGATCATTTATTTGAAGTGGGAAGACACACCCTAAGTCTGGACCATACCTTCTCAGGGCAGCTCACATAAAAGGAAATGAAAAAGGAAGGTTTTGCTGTTTGCCTGCTTGCCTTCACTCTCACTGGCAAGTTCATCTATCCTCTTGCAGATGCATTCCTTCACCAGCACTAAAATATGCTTCTTTGGAATTGCAATATAAATTGAAGACCAGCTGAGATATCCTGCTCAACAACTACTGGATTTGTGGCCTTTCTATGGTGAGGCAGCCATTGTTGGACTAGCCAGATGACAGCCCATGAGCCTCTCTAAATGTCACATCCCCCTCGACCAGCAAGGACGACGCAAATTGCAAAAGCTCTTCTCAAGCAGTTTATTCAGGTCCCGTGAAAACAGTCTTCCGAATCCCTGCTTGTGTCTCTGCTTGTGTCCCTGCTTGTGTCTCTGCTTCTCCTCCCCCAAGCCCTTATATGCCTACTCAAACCCAATCAGATCATGCCACCTGGTGATCCAAGATAGGCTCACAAAAGGAGGAAGAACACCGGGCTAGGCAGCTGCTACCAACTAAGGCTTGTGTACAGCTAAGCTTGAGCTTTCTGGCATCAAGCCAGGCGCCATCTTAGGGTTGCGGCTCACCACAGTTTTGTGGCTTGCCACATCTAAAAATAAAAAAGTTATTTTTAATATATATAGAATCATTCTATCAGTCTGTTACTCTAGAGAATCCTGAGCAATAAACACTCCTAAGATACACTGACAAGATAAATGAAAAGATATTACTCTTAAGCTTTTACCCATCACAAAGAATGCCACCTACACAGGTTATAAATTAATATTTTTATAAATATTTTAGTTACTAGGTAAATTGAGCAATTATATATTATGGAACTTTCTCAATAGAATTAATTTTAAATATAATCATGTAAATATATTTAATCATTCTAAAATTCTGTTTTGACATTTCTTATTTAATATACTCTGAAACTTATAAAAGGTAGAACATTCTTCTCATGAAGAGGCCCTATTTCTTCACTGCCTTTATTGCTTCAATGTAAACTCTTCCTCTAACTTTATTTGCTCTAAGATTTCACTATCCTGCAAAGGTCACAGATACATTTTTGTATCAAAGTATAATGTGTCTGCAAATGTGTTACCTACCATGATCTTCATACCATGGCTACCTGTGTCAACAAATGAACTGGGTTTGTTTCTTTAATCATTTCTTTTTTGGGAGAAGGGAGATCTTTACTAATCAAACAAGGTAAATTAGTTTAATGATTCCCAGAATCAGAGACCCTAAAGGTGTCACACTATAAGTTAATTTACAGGACCCTGGAGATACTAAAGAGCATAAAGGTGTGTTTATTGGCAAATAGCTGGAGAATTTGGCCATTGCATTGTTTGTTTACTCAACTTCTGTTTTGTTTTTTGTGTGAGGATTAGAATGACATATGTTGTGTTAGTTACTTTTGTGTGACTGTGCCTACAATGTCTAACAAACCACCTAAGAGAAGATTTATTTTATCTCATGGTTTCAGTCATGATGGTGGGTAAGGCATCATAGGGAAGACATCAGGAACATGTGCTGGAGGCTGTTCCCATTGTGGTAGACCAGGAAGCAGAAAGGACACCAGGTATCAGCTTCAAAACCCCCGCACTTACCCCCGCCATGTGATCCAGCTGGATCTCACCTCCTAGACTTTACATGGCTTCTCAAAATAATGTCTCCAGCTGGGGAATAAGTGTGCAAAACATCTATGTTGGGGGACATTTCAGATTCAGACTGTAACAGCTACTCAAAAACAATACTGAATTTAATTACGAATATGTTAAAAGATTTTTCCATTATTTTGTTACTTGTGGAAATGGTAATCCAGTGCCCTAAGCATAAGAGCAATATTAGAATCAATTCTTTCTTTGAAAACACCATTATCTACTTGAAATTCCAAGTAATGAGGTAGCTATCAAGCACTTGAAATGCGGCCAATGAGACTGAAAAGCTGAATTCTCACTTTTTTGTTTATGTTGGTTTTGTTTATTCTTCTCTTATCCATTACACTCAACAGCAGTTTCCCCTCCCTCCACTCCTCCCAGTCCCCCCCCCCCACCTTCCCTCTCCCACAGATCCACTTCTCCATTTCCTAGTCATCTTCATCGAGGCTTCATCCAGCAACTGATGGGAACAGATTCAGAGACCCACAGCCAAAGTTCTTAACATTTTTACTGATTTCAAATTTAAGACCACATGAGACTGGTAAACTGGAGAGTGAAGGTTAAGCATTCAAAACTATAAACTCAAAACTATGAACATAAAGTGTGCTAAACGCTAAAGCATTCCGAGTGCTGGTGGACATCGCAGGCAGAAAATTCCATGCCTGGTGGTTCACAGTCAATATGTGGGTGCACTACAAGTGCTGTATAAAATTTCCTTTTAGGCTGTGTACATGAATTGTACATGAAACATGGATGCGTTTAGTATTCACACTTGGATCCCACTCCTAAGACAACTTTTTGTCTATGTGCATATATTGAAAAATCCAAGAGTCTGAAACCCAAATCAGTTTCAGTCCCAAATATCTCAGAAAAGGGATGCTCATTCCGTAATGCTTTACAATATGTTGCTCACCTACAGTGTGCCAATCATGACGCTTCTGATCATAACTGTGCCTTTCAGTTATGACATGAGTCTCTGAACTTTCAATATTTACTTCCTAGTGACATATATCAAATCTTGATAAATTAATTTTTGTTAGGTCCTCTCTTCATAAATGATTATGTTTGGGGGATTGTTTTATTTTCATTGCATCTTTTTCCCCCTAACATCTTCCCTGTTTAGTCCAGTAAAAGGCTCTGTTTCTTATAACAATAATTACAATACAAAACAATAACAACAATTATGAAAACTATAAGGTATGACATATATTCCCAATGTCCAGTCCATATGTATTTGGCAACTAATAATAATTATTCTATTACTTATCTATCTCCGTGAGTTTAAATTTCTATACCTAGCTCAATTTCTATTCTAACTTGCATTACCAACTTAAAAACATCTTCTTGGACCTAAAACATGCTTATAATTCCTAAACAACTTACAACTTAATTATAAGACTATAACTATCTAGTCTTCATTGACATCAGAGACCTGAGAAGGATAAATATATCTTAATAAACAGGAAGTGCAGAGCAAGCAGCTTCCAAAACTAAGAAATGACAGACAACTGGCTGCCTAGACAGTCCCCAGTTTCTCTCAATACATTGGAGCATCTATCTTCAGCCTTTTGGCCCAGTATCTCTAAAAGACATTAATTGTAAAGTAGGAATTATGAAAGACTTGCCCATCTTATCTTGGCAGAGCTAGGCTGTCTACTTACCTGTTTCCAAGTTTTGTCCATTTCGAATAGCATTCTGTCTACAGTTGAAGCAGGGGCTTTTTCTTGCCCAGTGGCTAGCTTGACACTAATGTGGCAATCTACAAATGGAGATTCTTTGATGCTCATCATTCACTTGAAGTAGAATGGGAAGGTACTGTTAGGAGCTGACATGTCTCAATATCAAAAAATCTTAAGTTAAGAAAACATCTTCAAATACCATATTCTGTGGATCTCTTGAGGTTTTTGAAGACCATCTATCTATCGCTGTATATTTGAATAAACAAATGTTGCTTGTCTCTTAGTAATTTAATATCTGATTAACTTAGAAAACATCTGTGATACACTAAACTAGTACATAACAAAATGACAAGTTTGAATGACTCTTAGAAAATTAGATAAAATAATTGTTATATTTGGTTCCACTTTTATATATATATATATATATATATATATATATATATAACCAAAGAATGAGTTATGTTATTTGAAAATCAGCTATTTGTTGAAGGATGGAGGATCTTACTTTGATTTCTGTAGCTGTGATAAAACATCCTGACCAAAAACAACTTGGAGGAGAAAGGGGTCCTTTTGCTTATACATCCCCAAACAGTCCATCAACAATGGAAGCCAGCGTAGGAACAAAAGACAGGACACTGCAGGTAGGAACTAAAGCAGAGACCATGGAGATTCATTATTTATTGACTTCCTCCTTCTGGCTTCCTCAGCTGGCTTTCTCGTACAGCCCAGACCTACATGCCAAGAGGTGACACTGCCTGCAATGGGTTGAGCCCTCCTATATCAATTATTAATTAAGCAAACACCCTGCAGTTGTGGCCACAAGCCAATACAATGGAGGCAATTCCTCAAGGTTCCCTCTTCCCAATTGACTCTGGATTGCATCAAGTTGACAGATGAAGCTGTAACAGTAGATGTTTGTTTATTAGCAATAGGTGAGAGGGAAATTATATCTACTTCTGAATAAACTGAAAAAAAGCAATGATTCCAAAAATGTTTCCATTTAAGATTCTCCTTATAAAACCAGGCATAGTGGTGTTTGCTTTAATTCCAGCACACAGGGATGGATGCAGGAGAATCAGGAGTTCAAGGCCATCCTCTGCTATGTGGACAGTTTGAGGCAAGTTTAGGTTGTGTAAGACCCTGTCTCATAGAAGGATAACAACATAGAAGAGTCTCTTTTTAATCATTTTTCAGACTTCTTAATAATCAATGATTTTAACTAGCATCACCTACAACATTGATCCATATGGATAAGTAGCAAGACAATTGTCAAGAGAGGTGCTTTTTCTCTTGCTAAGAATGTGCCTTCAAAACTATTTTAGTCTTTCAAGAGAACAAGAGAAAGAGAGCATTCATATTCTTGTCCATTCACACAGGCTTTTGGAGAGCATTATTACTTTGAAAGGAAGGGCAGGAGACATAGGCCCCAGGATGTTGGCAGAACAGATAAGATGTCAGGTGAAGATAGAATGGTGTGTCCTCTCTAACCAGCTGAAGATTCGGCATGAATGTTTTCTTACAAATGATACCTGTGTGTGTTGAAACTGCTTGGGGAATCTATCAAGCACACTCTTTCACTTTACTGATGCAACTGTAAAATTTATCCTCATTTCTGAAGAGTCATGGGCAATAATACCTGTATGTGGTTGAGATATTCAAGGAAAGTTCCTCAGGAGTTTGTATTTACTTTACTACAACCAATAGGACTCATTTTGGAGGTTATAGAATGAAATATTTTCTACTTGGTATGACTATGAGTTTCAAAGCAAGATATATATATATATATATATATAGTATATAATATATATATATTATGTGTCTAACAGAGAATTTATCTAACTTAAATACAGAGAAATTACAACATAATATTTTATGATAAAATTTCGGTTCATAAATGAAAAATACACTATACTAATTTCTGTTTTTTCTTTTTCTTTTGTAGATCATACACATAGGTATAAGAAAACACAAAACCTGTAACAGAATGTTTTAAATGTATTGCACATATGCTAATGCCAAGTTATTCTTCCCAGAGAACTCTAAAGGCCTCAATCAAACAAGTTTTGCATATGTATCATATGTATTATGATACATATATGATATATGATGCATATATGTGATACATATATAATATATACACACATATATATTATATATAATATATATAAAATAAATAAATATATATTATATATATATGTATATATATAATAAAGGGGAGAAGTGAGAAACTCCCTAGGTGAAGTTTTTTTAAAATCAAGCCACAGGTGTACAAAGTTACTGTATCTGGATTAAGTATATAAAAGTTTTAAAAACAGATTTTTAGAATCACAATGAGGCAGTCCCAACTTCAGACTGAGAAACAGTTCAATAATGCTTCACTTACAAACAACCTCAACACATTCTTTCAAAATATGTTAGCAATGAAAGAAACTAAGTTGTAATCAATTGGGGAAAATAACGTGATAAACATTGTTACAACATGAAGAATAAAAAGATAGTCTTAGACAATCCCCAGATGGAACCCATAGTTCATCAAAGTGTTCATAATTTATTATGTAAGCAGGGAAGTCTGTGTTCTTTGTATGAGCCTTATAGTTTTTAGATTAATGTATTTGGAGTGTTGTTTTAAGGTAAGTTGTTTTTTTTAATTTTGAATGAGTGTTTTTCATAGTAATGAAGGCAATAGTTTTCATTGAGAAGCACCCAACTGAGATGCCATTCGACCCCTCTTTTTTTTTATAGTTGGATTGTCATGTCAAAAAACATTTTCCCCCAAAGTGAGTTATTTAATAAGGAATTTTCATGGTAAAAAGTCCAATTTGGATCCAAGGATAGATATTTGACATTTGGTCACATAACTCTAAGAGAATTAGAGAAAAATACAGATTTGAAGATTTATCTTCTGACCTAACTAACTGCTTTATGACAAGTCAAATGAAACGTTCCGTGAAGATAAATGTGTCACAGATAAATGACAGAAAATAAACAGTATTTCAGTATCACTTTGTGTTTTATTTCATGACCGTTTCCCTCCTCGCCGTAATAATTACCTATGCACAAACTCTAGATGGCAATATTGCACTTACTGTACTTTCACAAAATTGTCCCAGTCGATCCCCACATATCCTCTTTATCAACATTTTATGTGCCATGGATCCATAGCCTCTTATTATAAGTGTAATGAAGCAGAAGTTATTGAAGCCTTTTATTGATTGCTCAGATCACAAGTTTACTGCCATACTGAATTGGCACCTTACTCGCTGAAGCAAACTGCTGACACCTTTTTTAAAAAGTGACAACTACATCTATTTCATGACCAGAAATCCATTTTCATCTCTATCAAGACAAGAATGCAATTTTCACTTCATTTAACTGATGTTAGGCCTGCTCAAAGCATGACACTTAGAAAAAGACACAAGTTTAAGGTTTAAAAAGACTTCAAGTAACTAGAATGCAGCTTGGTTTCAGGGAAAATCAAAAATCACTAGAATCTGCGAACAATCTAATATGCTAAAAAAATTCTCTATCAGAACCTTAAAGTAGTTTTATACTTTCAAAAGGACACCACTCTGTTATAGTCACAAAGGTGACACAGTTAAGGATTAGAAACTTCCCTTAGAATTTTCAAAGGCTCTTAAAAAGGTTGCTCATAAGCCAAACATTTTAAGTTTCATCCCAAAAAGGCTAACTCAAGAAAACATTCTACTTCATTTAGGGTGTCCAGTACATACAAGCATAAAAGATTAAAAGAAAAGGCCTTAGTCTCTTAGTAAGACTAAGAAATTATTTCAATTGACCTAAAACAAAGAATATTAAAAAGCTTCCAAACACTCTTTTATGAAAATAAAGTATTAAATTATCTTTTCTTTTTTCAATAAGTAAATTTCTGTCAGCACTAAAGCAATTCAAAGATATTTTGAGTCCAGTTATTTCTGATAAAAATGATATTGTTATGTTTAATAACATTATGAAACATATTGAAAGTATGGGTAAAGTAATTCATTTTTGTTTATACATTTTTTAAATCTAAAAGATTGTGGAAACTTTAATTTTATATTACTAAAATATATTTCAATTTTGAATTGCAAAACCTGTACATGATTATTTCCTTATTTAATAATAAGCCCATAAAGCAAAATCATAATATATTTGCAATTTAAACAGTGAAATCTGTTTTTAAATAGAAATTACCCAGTGCATTAAATGTTAAAGTTTTTTAAAATGCATATAAATATACTGAAAAAGATTGTTTGTTTAAGTTGATTTCTTAAAACAAAACAAAACACAAAGCAAAACAACTACATACACAAATATTTAAATCACCCAGACCAAAATCACATTGTTCTCAACTTGACTAAGTAATGAGTTAATATAAATAGCCCAAGCACTCACTTTAAAAAAAAAAAAATGTTTTTCTGCACTTTCAGACATAAAAAGAAACTGCTTGTGTTTTTCAAATATTCAGGTGAAGTTTAGGAAATGCCTCAAGAGAGTACGAAATGTTTGAGGGTTTTTTTTTGTTTTGTTTTGTTTTACACTTGATCACTCTTTTCTAAAGTGGTAAAAGTTTAGGAGTGGGATTGAAAGTCCACCGAGTTTTGTGGTTACAGAATAAAGGCATCCTGTGCCCCATAGCCAGCCAAGGCTGCAAGCCCAGGGTTAAGGCGTCCAGTGGGGGGTGGTGCAGCCATTTCTTTGCTTCCTGTCTGACACCCAGGAGTGACTGTATAAGTTCTAACAACCGAGGTGTTTTCTTAACAGTTTTAAATGATTAAAACTGAGAGTTTATGAACCTTTTTCAAAAATAATATTTTTAATAAAAAGCAAATTGTTATAATTATGTAATTAATTTTTTGTTAGGTTTGGGGGCAGCAAATCAAAGAAGTATCTAAATCAGGAAGACAAGCAGCTTCCAGATATGAAGTTTCCCCCAAATCATGTTTGTACCTCACACTGTCTATCAGCTATTCCAAGCCCTAATCACTGTTACTGCCTGGCACACTTCCATGGGCGTTTTCCATTTTTACAGTATTTCTGAACAGACTGACATATTTTGTTTACTGACAGCAACTAAAGCTCACTGTAGGATCATAAATAAAGAAGATCGCGTTTAAAAATCACTAATATCATTTTAAAAGGTAGTGCAGTCTTGTGTTTTGGCCTCTGTTTGGCTGTGTTAGCCATGAATGACAGCTTCCCTGCTTGAAGCACACAGAAAGCACAGCCTTGCTCATTCACTGACAAGACTGTGGCCTTTTCACACGTTCCTTCCACAGCAGTGTTTGTCCCCAAACAGTGGAACTCGACACAATGGCATTCCTACTCCAACACCCCCACCAACAGCACCAGGACATAACAAGAATGCTAATGAGCTGCAGCTGGCCCTGATGAAAGTGTTAACTATATTTCATAGAAAAGCGGTTATGCTGTTTCAAAAATTACCAATTAAACATATTCTGTTTAGCTCTCAGAATTTCCAATATTTTTCCACTCTTAAGAAAATACATGTGTTAAATGTAAGACTAAGTGACTTTAAGCTGTCCTAAATATAATAACTCACTTTAATACTCATGAAACAATATATATTTAAGATCATCATAAAGTAATGTCCTTAATTCAACAGCCTGCTATAATAGCCAAGCTAAAGTTTAAAATGAAAACATGAATCAGTTCATAAATACAAAGCCAGTAGCCCTGACATTTCTTTTAAATTTATAGTATAACAACTTGTTTAAGAGAGGTTCCTTCTGGAAGGTAAAATTTTTTAATCCATTATATTTTGACAGAGAGCAAAACAATTTGGTTTTCATGTGCGATGTCAGAAGTAGAATAAGCGAAAATGAAGTCAAGAGGCCAAGCAGTCCTACAATTTTATAAACTTGAGATTAGTTAACAAACCAAGAACCGTCACTCATCCACGCGTCACCTGTCCAGTGATTCCTTAGCGTGCTTAGACACAACACTAAATAGAAACGGCTTTCTGCACGGTCAGGTGAAGTAATGCAGTTCAAATACAGCTCAGTAATGCCAAGGAGGACCTTGGATAGGAAACCCTACTCATAAAATGAAGATACTGTCAGGCTTGCCGTCTGACTGCTGGTGGCATTGTAGCAGTACCACTACAGTGAGTTTTTGAAACATTAAAGCTGTGGAAAAGAGACACAAAATATGCATAACTAACGATGACTAAAGAAATAGAAATTCTGTAAATTCATGACATCCTTTCTATCCTTCATCTCCATAGTTTACTACAAAACTTATGTACACTGTGAAGCTTAACATCATCACAATGAATAAGAGATAAAACTGGAAGAAAAATAGCAAAGAAACTAGATTTTTAAAAAGGATTCTTAAACTTAGTATAATGTTGAAATTCTTATAGAGTACTTAAACAGACAACTTGGGACAAACTAATAGCATAAGATTTGTCATATTTACACTTCAGATTTAATAGAATATATTTTATTATATTTTGAGTAATGCATTCTTTAAATCAAAGCAGCAATTCCTGAGGCATTTTTCCCACAATGTACTGAACTTTTGAATTCAATGCTTATGTGTTTAGAGTGGCAGAAATGAGAGAGGCTGGCTGTTACTGTCCAGATGTCTTCTGTTTCTCCAACCCTCACTTTCAATAAAACTTAGAAAGTGTTATCTCCAGATTTTATTTAAACTGCTTTTCTTGAATTAGGAAAAAAAAAAAAGGTCATGTGTTTATTTTTAAAACATTAAATAACATTAAACCTTCCACTAATTGGAACCAAAACATACAACAGCAAATAAAGAAATTTCATTCAGCAAATCATCATCCATTTTATGTTTGGCAAACTACATGTTTGCCATCAATATATAAATATAAAATAAGTTAAAGATAATAAAATATTTATTATGCTTTTTTGTATATGATGACCTAATAGAACACTAAAAAAAGTTTGGGGTTTTAGTAAAATTGTCTATAGTAGTTATTATTCCTCTCAGATTCAGTGAAATTTTTAAAAAGCAAACCAAATACACTTTCCCTATAAAATACTAAGACATCGTTGGAAGTTGTGAGCACTTTGATGAACTTTCTCCAACACATCATGAGATGCTCTTTTCTGAGCAGACAGCCAGGAGGTGCTGTGTGAACACCAAGACGGCCATTTCATGCCCACCTCCCTCTTATTCCTCTCTGTGTGCAAAGAATAGTGAGATGCTTTCAAGATATTCATTTTTCAGCAGCCTGTGGCCTGAGAAAACGAGCTGAGTTCTAAAATGGAACCTCCAAGTTCACAATGTAAACCTCACCCTTACTTATTAACACAAAGTTTGACTTCACTTAACTGTTAAGAGGGAATTTTTTTAAATCATAACTTCTTTTTTATTATCCAAATTGCAACATTCTGTTTATAATATAAATCCTTCTTTAAATAAATCAAATGTCCCAAAACTAATTACAAAATGTCTTTACCCACACATATGTATGAATAAACACACGATAGAAGGAATACAAAGAAATTAAAAGGCAAAATTTAGTTTGATTTAGTCCAAATACATTGATTCAATTATACTTAGGATCCTGAAATACACAAGTCAAATAAGTGTGAGGGAAGTAAGTTAACCTTGAGGGGCAGTTAATTCATAATTCATTTCTCTAGAATCTGACTTGTTTTTAGATCCATGTCTGCAATAGTGAAGTGAGTTTACACACGGGAAGCGGGAGGAAGGAGCTGGGGATCTAAGCCTTCATATGACTGGGGATCCATTCATGTTCTTCTTTGCTGTAACTGGCTCTAGAATAGCCACAGAAAGATCTGATTTTGCTCTACAGAGTAAGCAGTGAGAAAAGATGAGTTATATGACATTCCGTACCAAAAGACACAACTTCGAAATTCCAGATGCATTTTGACTGCCTTACAGGCACTGAGCACACAAAACTGTCACACATCTTTTATGACACAATACAATAATTACATCTATAGAACCAAATACATCTGAGAAAAAAACATAATAAGGTAGTTTTTAAAAGAGGTATGACTCACCTGCTTTTAATAACTTTTTGTAGATTTTAATCGTTGATACAGGGCCCCAAGAACTGCTTGGAAGTACATCTTAGTGCCCGATGAGGCTGAAACCTTCTCCCTTAGAGACCCAAAGTGGTCCCCGTAAAGGTGTAATGGAATTTTGCAGGCATTTTTCAAGCAGAGGAACTATTGGAGAGAAGAAAGGGGAGAAATTCCTTGGACCCAACTGAGATACACTGCCTGGAATGCAGCCTCAAGACCAGAGCTAACTCTTAACATCTATTATTTATGTCTGACCTGGGTTAAGTCTTAGGCAATTCCTGTGTTACCAGTGGCCACCATAAAGGATGTATTTATAGTGCAACACCCCCCATCCAAGTCTCATAAGCTGTATGAGCGCACCTGAATAGTTCTGAAGTGTGCCTAACTAGCTGCACAGAGTGTCATGGTGTGCACTGATTGCCTTATCTTCTCATTTATCACAGATGAGTTGGAACCAGCCTTGCCGAAACCTACTTGCATTGTCCTGATAAAATTGTAAGATCCATGTTGTTTCTGTATACTGCTTCCTGTAGAGGAGTCTGTTTGCCCAAAATATCACATCTGGAAATTATTCATAAAGCATAATCCACACTTTTATAAGCTTTCCTATGCCAGGCCTGTCATTGGCATTCGTTAAAGGAACCCACGAAACAGGGTGACAAGACTGTTTAAATATAAGAGGGGAGAATGTTAAGCAAAGATTTTTCTCATACTTTTGTGTTTCCAATTACCCAAAATATACAAGCTTGTGGTGGATTTAGGAATGCTATCCCAGCAGGAGTTTTGTAAACATATAAAAGATATTTACTTATGGGCCTGTAATACAGCATCTAGGTGGACTTGACAGACATGTTTATACACTTTTCACATGATTAACTGATAAAGTCTTTCTAGTGTAAAATACTCAAATGACATAGAAGCTAGCTAATATTTTTCTAAATTTAACTTTCCTCTGAAAAGCCATAAATAAATAGCAAAATCTTGGGGCCCAGGAAAAAAATGAATATTTATCACTTTTTAAAAACATGGTCTTTACTTAAATGTATGTACAATCCAAAGACAGACATGCAAAATAGATATAGATCCTAGCTATATTATTCTTACACATATTTCTGCTGGAAAAAAATGAATTAAGTAGATCACAAGCAAAGAAAGTAGGTCTGTGCCCTTGGTTATGTTATATGTTGCATATTTTATGCAGAGAGACCCAGCACTGCAATGTGGAAATTGAATTTCAATTAAGCTCAGCGGAGCTACTGAGAGGTTGAATTATGCAAATGGCCCTTGCTTCTGGTGCTCTGCTAACCCTTACTCTTAGCTAAGAAATCATGCATTTTTGAGACACAGGGTTCTCCAAATCCCGACCAAAGCACAACTTAAAATTCTAGTGTGTTCATTGCTTAGGAGAATGCTGGAGATAAGGATTTTAAGATTTCCTACTGCTGTCAGTAAAATTTTAAAAAGTATAATGTGGTGATTAGACATCTTTGCAGATGTATGCAAGAAATTCAGTCATCCAGTTTGAGAAACTCCTGAAATTCTATTAAGTCCATTTTCAAACACTCACAGAAACTAATTTATTTTCTCTATAAGTTTTAATAGATACCTTACACACACACACACACACACACACACACACACACACACACACATACATACACACATATATAAATGACATTGTATGTACTATAAAAGAAATAAGTATGAAAATGTTACTTTTATTTCCAAAATAAAATTGGTAAGACAAGTTGATCTTGATGACAGTTTTGCACAAGTAAACACAGTTTAGAACTATCAGTATTTTCAGTTTGCTGACACAAGACCCATAGATATATTTGCTTTTGATTTGTACAGCTTTAATTGTATTCTCACTCAATTCAGGACACTATTTAAATACTGAAAATCACTACTTATGGTTTTTAGTATAAGCATTAATTTTTTAAAGTAAATTAAATTAGGAAGCAAGTGATAACTTAGACGATTTACATCCTAGAGTTAAACTCAACTTTAAACCTGAGAAAAATTCTATGAGGTTCATAAGTCTTTTTCATCCATACAAAACACAAAATAATTTTCAGACTCAGTGCAAAAGATTTCAAAAGAGCACTTACTAGATTTTTCTACCACAAAAATGACTATTTTCAGAGATTGTAATCTCCTTGATAATTTTAGAAAACATCTACAACTTGTAGGAAAAATTAGATTTCATTGTATACCAAAGGGCCAGAATTGATACTGGGTAGAAAATTGCTCCCATGTGCCACATGATTTACGTAATTAGGAAAACTATGGAAACCAGAAACAGTAAAGCAAAGAAAGTGGTATTCACAAGCAGGTTGTATAAGGAACTTCAGAATCTGCTCTGAACTTACTGAATAATCTGTTCAGTATTCCAGCCTCTCCCTGCTGGAAGCAGGCCCTCATTATTACCAGGAGAGCACTAATAAAGGTTAGCCTCTGAACTAGGGATTAGAAAGCTCTTTCTTTGGGAACGCTTCAAACTAGTAACTTTGATGATCTTGAAAAGGGAGACAAAGTGCAATCCAAGAACAAACAGTGTTTCCACTAAGTAGGAAGGTACAGAAAACAGAAGAAAATGATAGTCTAAATACTAGAGAAGGAAGTGTAAAGCAGCCTGTCTGCTGCGTTGAAAATAAAGTGTATTCAACACAAGTAAGAAAGCTCCACTACAGAGGGATGGATGAGGCAGCCTAAATTGTGGTTTTTGAAATATAAAAGAATTATTGATTTGTTGAAAGTCACTTGAGTTTTCAATGCAGATCATAGATTTTATCATGAGAGTGACTGACTTTTACTGTATTTTCCTGTTCATAAAAGATCTTATTTGTTCAGTTGACTAGTTGGTCTCAATTTGCTGCTGCTATAAGACAAGGTCTCACTATGTAGCTCTGATTTGCCTGCAACCCACATGGTAGACCATGTTGGCTTCAAACTTGTGGTGACTCTCCTACTCTGCCTCCTGAGTGCTGGGACTACAGGTTGTAACACTCGGCTTCATAAGAGTTCTTAACCAGTGGTTTTCTTCATCTATGTGGAACAAATCTTTTCTCTCTTCCTGTAGACAAGCTGCATCCTGCTCCATAAATATGTGCAAGAAATTAGACCAGTTATTTAGAAAGGCCATGCGATATGCTTTAGCCTTACAAGGGAGCATAGCCTGCATACTAATGGAATGTATCTCCTGTGTCCTCCCAAACCGTGTACCTTCTTCAAAGTGCTGCCCAGAAATAGTGCCTCACTCAAGAAGCCTGTCTACTGACGGTTAATGTTGGTGTGCTAAGCTGCACATACACATTCCTGCATATGTAGAAGGCCTTTACCTCTGCTCTTGTATTAACTTATTTACTTGATGGAGGTATGAAATTTTCCTTTCATGGTTTTCATTAAGCAATCTCTAAATCTTGTATATTAAAGGGCATTAAAAATCCAGCATTCCTAAAATTATCAGTCGCCAGCTGGGATCATTTCTACCACTTGAAAAAAAAAACTTATAAGGATAGTTACTTTGGATACATTTTCTTAAATCACAGATTCTGTATTTTAGGTTAATTGAAAAAGTAAAGAAGCAATTTTGGTGGGTTTGCAATTCAGTCACAGTACATGGAACTAGGGGGGAAAAAGTACTGTCTAGAAACTGTGGAGAAACTTCTACATACATGGTGGTAGCAAGCGGTAAGGTTTGAAGATTTTTGCCTCCTTGCCTCAGGTTACCTATTTGAGTAGACTGAAAATTAATCTAATAATCTCAATAGGTAACATAGAGGATGGTGGGTAACAACATAATATTTGATCAAAGTGAATGATGTCACTGGAAAGAAATCTTGGGTATTAAGAGTGAAATTGTCAAATTCCCATAACTCCTGTTTGTTCTTCATGGTGTCTGTAGCATTTCTTCCCCAACTTTTCTGCCGATTAATATATTCTTATTCTTCAAGGATAATCTCCCATGTTAGTTGTTCAGCAAAAATAGTCTCTTCCTTGATGCTTTCTATAGTATTTTCATGTTTCTATTTGTGTTAGCCCTTATCTTTCTTCCAACTTCCTTCCTCCACTAAATCACAAACCTTTGGACTTTGGGGTTACAATGTTTTGTTTGATAATTTTACTTTATCTTTACTCAACAAGTAATTACAACATAGACTTATGGTCAAATATGAGATGTAAATTGTGGAACAGACAGATCATGCTGATCACTATATTAGCTCCTGATGTCTTCTAGTTTGGTAAGAGCATTGCTCCGGATGTAGTCTAAGTGGAAGGTCACTGTGGATGGGTTCTCGATCATGAGTGTAGGCACACCGAATCACTTTAAAAACTTGACAGGTAACCATGACCAAAAGCAAATTTCTCAAAGATACTTAGGTAATGCACAATTATTTTAATTTTTCTTCTACTATAACTTTGAGAATAATGGAGAAAATCAACATTATTTTAAAAAGCATGACATCTGGCAGCAGAGCATTAACTAGCCAGAAAGTGAGGGATTGGTATGTCTTGAAGTCCTTCAAGAACCCTCATGAAGTTTGTCCTGCTCCTTCATCAAGCATGCTTCTATAAGGACAAGCACAAACTAAAACTTAAATAGAAGGGCAGCATTATAGGACTAAGCTCCAGTAACTCTTTGAATGAGGAAAAGCAGATCCCTCTATGGCCTCCAAAGATAGTGAATTCAAATGCTAATATAAAAGCAAACATCTCAGCCTTCGAGAGGATCTGACATTAAAACCATCATTGTTACTGTTAAAAAGCTTCAGTAGTCTTGAATATATCAAAGTGGTTCACAACAAGGAACCAAAACTCTCTCTCTCTCTCTCTCTCTCTCTCTCTCTCTCTCTCTCTCCCTCTCCCTCTCCCTCTCCCTCTCCCTCTCCCTCTCCCTCTCCCTCCCCCCCCTCTCTCAAGGGCAACCACAAAGATAGTGGGATTTGTCAGTGAGACACTGACCTATGCCCAGGAATATACATCCCTCTCCTAAAAGAGTGTCTTACATTGATAGAAGCTCTTTAAATCATACTATAAAGGGTTTTTTAATTATTTTATTTTCAAAAAGTTTAGGAAATAACCAAAGGTTTTAATGACCTGCTTTCAACTTAAAATTAAAATCATGCCAATTAAATGTACAGAATTATAATTTACAAAATATTTTAATTTTCACATTTGTAAGAGTACATGTGTCTACAGAAGCAAAGTGCTATGCAGAGCAGAGCTACCTGTAAAGACATATCTTTATGTTTTGTGGTACAAACCACAAACCTCGAAACTGCTCACTGGGAGCAAGGTGCTGTTTAGAAAACTTATAACATTTGAAAAGTTCCTACTAATTCAGATGGAATTTTTGAAAATAAAGTTGAACTCTCTAGAAAAGACTCTTTGAACAAAACAAACTTAGTTCTTGAGAGCTACCCAACTTTGGCTGCCTGACTTTCTCCCAGAGCAGGAGGTATATTCCCAGAGAATCTGCTCTAATGTCAAGGGACATCCCAGTGTGTGTGTGTGTGTGTGTGTGTGTGTGTGTGTGTGTGTGTGTGTG
>CAJQZJ010032130.1:8748701-8759344 GCA_907164525.1 Lophiomys imhausi
ATTTCATTTTTAAGTATTACTACGAACAATACCTTTAAGAAGCGTTATATTTGGCTAAATCGGTATTGATCATTGTATATTAATGCAAAATTAAGATTGTATAGGGCTACATCGGTATTGATCTTTGTATATTGATACAAAATTAAGATTATATTTGGCCACAATGGTATTGACCCTTGTATATTAATGTAAACTTAAGATTGTATTGGGCTACATCGGTATTGATCTTTGTATATTGATACAAAATTAAGATTATATTTGGCCACATTGGTATTGATCTTTGTATATTGATACAAATCTTCTCTTCTTTTCGAGATTGTGTTCAAACTAGCAGTCAAACTGTGTTCCTCCTACCTCAGCCTGTCCGAGTGCCTGAGAAGCAATTTTGTTACACCACATGTGGAAATAAAATAAATTCAACTTTCTAAGTATAAATATTTCCTGTTAATCAAGTTCTTGGTTGTTAAGTTCCTACAGTCTACTCAAAGCTAACGTTTAAAATTCCAGGAGAGCTAGAAACAACTTCATGGTAGACAAGGGCTTATGAAAATGTGCTGTTTGTGTTTTCTTAAGTCAAGCACAGAAGCAACTATAAATATTACTAATCATGGGGAAATGTGAGGTAGGTGACAGGAACATAAGAAACCAATTTTAATAAAGCTCTTACCACCCACTAGGAAGAACATAAGGAAGGGTTCCCAGAGCTGCAGATGACAGAAAGTTAAAAATTTTATCTGATCCTAGCTAATACATGGGTATTCAAAGGAATACAGAAATTTCAAATGGAAATCCTTAATAAAGGAGAAAGAAACTAACCAAGAAAAGTAAATTTGCTTTCTAAATGCATATCCTTATATAAATCCTTAAGAAAGTTGTTTATGAGCAATAAAGTGGCTCTGTTACCACTAGATAAGCATTAGTTAAGGGATAATAAATCAAGAAAGCACTTGTTTCTATGTAGTGTTAGTAAAAAAAGTAGAAAATGGAAGTATCTATTGTGGACACATTCCAGACTGTAGTTGTTTGGGCATACCTTTATAGCTCAAATTGTGTTACTTAATCTATAAATCCTCCTCAGGCGGGAGGGAAAGTCATATGAAATGACATTAGTCTCCTATTTTAGTAACACATCTGTGCACATAATTGTGGAGCCTGTGCTATTCTGTTTTCAGAGACTAGCCAAAACAGAATCTTTAGAGATAGCATGTCACCACCTTGTCTGTGACCAAGACACACAATGGTAGTGTTTGTAGCACGTTACACAATTGCTGAATAACCTCTAGAGAGATTACTCGTCCCCATTGCTCCCTCCCTTCATTCCTCCTCTCTGTTCCCTCTCTGTGAGATTGAACCCCGAGCCTCATTCAGACTAGGCAAGCACTCTGTCACTTCGCCACATTCCAAGGCCCAATAATTTCTCTTAGATGTTAAATCCCATAGAAATTGGTGGTTAATTTACACAGATATGTCAATGATGGTTTATTTACTTATGGTTCTCTAGATTTAAATATTCATTTTTAAAAACAACTCAAACTGCCAGGCAGTGGTGGCACATGCCTTTAATCCCAGCACACGGGAGGCAGAGGCAGGTGGATTTCTGTGAGTTTGAGGTCAGCCTGGTCTACAAAGTGAGTCCAGGACAGCCAGGGCACTATTACCGAGAGAAACCCTGTCTCAAAAAACAAAACAAACAAAAACAACTCAAACTATGTGTGTTAAACCTTATAATTTTCAAAAAAAGAGTTATATTGTTCTAAAAAGATTAGCAGGTGATTGATGATATACTTATAGTGTGCAATAATTTGGACTCTCTCAAAAAGACCCAAATTTTGTTCCCAAATTCTAGAAGAAACTATAAAATCTTGGGGTTTCTCTAGTGATAAGAGTGTCTTTGTTGCTTATGGTGGAGCACTCAGCTTATGAGTAATTTATGCTACCCTACCTAAGGCCAGACCCAGGGATATATGGTTGAGTGAGTACAAGTACTTACAACATGTACTAGTTAGTATTTTTTTTTTGTCAACTTGACCCAAGTTAGAGTTATCTGAGGAGAGAGAATCCAATTGAAAAAAGACTGGCCTGTAGGCAAGCCAATGGGATATTTTCTCAGTGATTAATGTACGTGGTGCCAAGCCTAGGCAGGTGATCCTGGGATGTATGAAAAAGCAAGTCAAGCAAACTATGAGGAGCACTCCAGTAAGCAGCATTTCTCCATGGCCTCTGTATCAGTTCCTGCCCTAACTTTTCCTGAGTATACACTAAAATAATCTTTTTCTCCCCAAGTTGCTTTTTGTCATGGTGTTTTATCACAGAAATAGAAACCCTAACTAAGACACACCATAAATCTGACAACCTAGGTTTGAATTTGGGATCTCACCATAGAAAGAGAGAAATGACTCCAAAAGTTGTCCTATGGGCTCTCTACACATGCCATACATACTTGCATGTGTATATGTTAAACCTAACACACACACACACTAAATAAAGCCCCCAAATAATGATAGTCCAACTTCTAGACACCAAAACTCCAAGGAGCTTTCCAGATTTCCACATTTAATGATAATTGTCAGAAACTGATGGGCAAAGGATAACAATCTAAAACAATAAAAGCTTCACTTAAAACTCTCCAAAAAATAAAAATAAAAAACCAACTCAATTTTGTGGCAAAAGAAGATTCTTACAACTCTGGCACCCCTTGAAAGGTATTCACAGGAGCACACAGTGCCCCTTTGTATAACAATAAAGTGTTTATCAATGTTATAGTTAATTTCTTGATTTTTTTCTATAAAAGGCTTGAAATGAAAATTATATAAATTTCCCTCAAAATAGTATCATAGTAATTACTAAATATTTGCCACTTACCTTTTGAAATATCTTCAATTTTTCTACCACTCATATCACAAATATATCTGGCCGATAAATCTAGATCCATTTTTATTGTGCAGGCTTCTAAAACCTATACAGGATGAAATAATTTATTATATTAAGCTCTAGTTAAACCAAATATACATTTGAATGATTTCTATATCTTTATTTCAATTACATTGTAAAATAAAATTGTTGATTTTTAAAATACTTGTAACATATGAAATTGAAAAGGAATTTAAAATGTTTTTTCTTTATTTTTTATTTCTTTTTTTTTAATTTTTTTCCTTTATTTTTTATTTCTTCAAGTTACATCTCAATCGCAGTCCCCTCCCTATTCCCCCTCTAGTTCCACCCTCTCACCCTCAACCCCCCATCCTCTTCCCTTTTTTTTTCTTTTAAGTTTAAGGTATATCTTATTTCCCCCTACAGTTTCCCCTTTCAGCCCAACAAATGGCTCTTTCTCTTATAATAACAAATACAATACAGTACAGCAGAGGTAATTAGGCCACAGTTATGAGGGTTATATGGCTTAACGTACATTCCCAATGACCAGTCCATATGTATTTGGTACTTGACTTTAACATTCTACTATCTAAACATCTCCATGAGTTTAAAGGTCTATATCTGACTCAACATTCATACTAACTTGCAACACAATTTTAAAAGTAACTTCTTAGATGTATAACACTCTCTTGACTCCTAAACAACTCAAAATTAAATTATGAGACTCTAGCTATCTGTTCTTCAACCACCTCAGAGACTTGAGAGGGATAAATATATCTGATTTTATAGTTTTTTTAATACACACACATATTTAACAGACAATGAAGAAAGGAAGGAGGGAAACAAGGAGAAATAGAATGAGAGAAATAAGGAGACAGGATAGGAAAGAAAAGGTGGGGAAAGAAAAAAGGAGGGAGCAAGAACAAGCAGAAGACAGCAAACTGCTTAGCTGCTGTTTGATAGACAGCAGTCTTAGGGCTTCAAACATGCTCACATCATTCTTGATGCCTTCTACCCTCACCATTTATTTTACAATGGGAAGATCCTACTTTTCTCAGCTTTTATATTCTGTGTAGAATCTTATTCAAAACCACCGCCTTTCCTGCTAGAGTCGCTCTACCTTGTTCACTTTAGGCATGAAAGTCTAGCTCTGGGTGGATCTTGCTGTCCTTTTCATATGCACACTAGGAAGGCTGGTGGCACTGCAGAGAGTCACATAGCTAAACATACCAGCCAGCATGATTACAGTCCTCAGCATCCTCCATGGTCCCGATGCACTGCCCAGCTACTCCAGTTCCATTTCTTCATTGGTATCTCTCTCACTTTGTATAGCGTATGCTTCCAGCTGTCACCCACCCATCTGCTATCTCCACCAAGCTTCCATTTCTCCATCCTCTTCCATGGGGTTGCATGAACATAGAGCAAACTGAAGGCTCATCTTCATGATGCTAAAGCTACAGGCCTACCTCCCTGGCAACCCTCGTTCTCTGTCAATTATAGGAATCCCTCCTCTTTGCAATTCAAGTATGCTTTCAACTGCGCTTGTTCTTGGCATTTTTTTTTTTTTTATAAATACTTTATTTTTTTTTCTTCAAGTTACATCTCAGTAACAAACCCCTCCCTATTCCCCCTTCCCAACCCGCCCTTCCACCCTCTTCCCTCCAGAGGTTTCCCCTTTCAGTCCAACAGCTGGTTCCTTCTCTTATAATAGTAAGTATTATACAAAACAATAGATATAATTATGCCACATTTATGAGATTAGATTGGCCCAGTATACCTTCCCAATGTTCAGTTTATACCTATTTGGCCCCTGACTTTAACATTCTACTTTCTACCCAACTCCATGAGTTTAAAGGTCTATGTGTGACTCAACATTCATACTATCTTTCAACTGGCATTTTAAGCAGTATAAATTATCCACCAGTTCTCGCTCAAGTATTTGCAACTTCTCCTTTCTCGCTGGTATTCTTGATTGCTGTCTTTATTTTCTGCTAATTAAATTGCTCCCATATCCCACATATCCCTGAGCTATCCTGCCCCTTCACAGGAGTGTTGCAAGGGAGCCGTCCACGGCCTCTCTTTGGCATTTCCTTTTCTCTCACTCTCAAACCACTCTTTCTTACTTTCATTGTACCAAATAGAGCTTTCTCAAAGATTACCAATAAGACTAAGAATGTGCCTTAACTCTCACTTATTTGAATTCTGGGCACCATTTGATTCCTTTATCTTTCTTAAACACTATTTATTTCCATTTCAATTGTGACACAGTTATCCGCCAATTTTTCTTCTGCTTCTTTCTGTAGGCTTCTGACTCTTCATGACAGGTTTTCAAGGTAAGTCAGGCCTCTTTGTTTCTTGGTCTACTTTTTCTCCTAAGACACTCTTCAGCCAGAGTCCTAAAATCCCATCTTCTATTTGTATACTAACAACTTCCAGACAGATATACCTGACCTGAAACTGTCTTTTAAGTTCTATCTAGGCTGTGGAATATCTGCTCGATATCACTACCGCCTATGTGAAATGGGCTCCAGGGTTGACATATCCAATACTGAATGCTATTCTTCCTTATTCAACACTAGTATTCTAGAACTCCATGTTCTAGCGAAGGGACATGTCTATCCAAAGATGCAAGCCAGAAGCCTAAAAGCTATCCTTACAACCCATGACACTTTATTGTTTGTCATGCCTCAGAGCCATGCCATTACATGGCTTGTCATTTTTCATCTTCTTCTAAGGACCATCCAAGCCCGTACAGTTCTTTTCGTGTTAACTCTTATACCCTTGTGCTGTTGCTAGGACAATAGTTAGTTAATAGTTGCCTGCACCTACTCTGACCCACTCAATTTATTTTCTACCAAACACTGAAGTCATCTATTCAAAATCAAAAACCTGGTTACCCTCCATTACTCTCCTAACTCAAATCCTTTAGATGACTTTTCAGGGCTTTCAGATGACAAGGAAGAAAAAGTCTGCAAGCTTCCTACAAAGTGACACTCCCCATTACTCTCTGCTCTCTAAACAGGAGCTATCATGCATGTGTGTTTGTTTGCCAAGTGATGGGAATCTAGCAATGGGTGGCTTTTGAAGCTTTGATCTAATAAACTTCTTAATCCCTTGATAGACTCACAAAATGACTCAACAGAAGTGGAGCTTGGCTGGAAGAAGCACATTACTAGGGACACGTGCTTGGAGTTGTACAATGCTCTGGTCCCTTTCTGTCTTTACTTCCTTCCGTTTCCCCATTTGCATTAGGAAACCTACACATCCCATCTAATATACTGACAACTCCCACATTGATACGTTCACCTTGCGACTGTCTTCTAAGCTTAAGCTATGTGCTACCGATTCAGTATTTCTCCTGCTACATGCTCTCAGCAACGTGTTGTTCTGCCCGACTATGGCACAAGAAAGAACAGCAGGCTGAAATAAAACAACTCTTTCTCCAATTAAGTTGCTTATGTCAGGTCTTACATCACAGCAGTGCAGCCTGACTGACAGGTGCACTAACCTTCCTACTCCCCACACGCTCTTCGCACTCTGCCACAAGGCCGTTTCATATGCTGTATTCTCTGATGGGGTGCTTCCACCATCACTCTGGTTATTCTCATCTCAGAAACTTTCCCTGCACCAGCAGTCCACATTTAAGAATTATCTTTATAAATGCCTTTGTCCACCTCCAAACTAAAAGCATGAGAACAGCAATGTGTTTAATTCTGTTTGTCACTATATTCTGGGTGATTGCTAAACATTAGTAGTCATAAAAATATTTTGGGTTAATGAATGAATGCAGTTTAGTATACATCATACCTAATTCAACTCATTTTATCCTTAATCCTATATTTTTATAAAGATTCTGATAAGTGCTATTTATAAAGTTTCTGACCAATTTTATAAAATTATGCTATAATTAAAGGTTAATTCCAGAAGGATTTTAAAAAAAAAAATGCAACTAATTCTTTTTAGTGCCAGTGCACAGGCCTTATATACTGTCTTTAGGAAATAAAGTAAGAATGTATCTTCACATTTAGAGCAATGCTGTTGCTTTCCTACTCAGTATCCATTGTCTGGACATCTGCATTATACAGTACAAGTTTTCTTTAGGGATTCACTCTTCCCCTTTGACTCAATCTGATACAAGGAAAGCTGCAATTATCCTCACTGGTCAGAGTTACCATGACATAGTGCCATGCCCACTGACAGCTAATGGCTTAGGGATGGATACACAATCTAGTTTGGGCCTATAAGACATGAGAAGTGATCTCGAAAAAGGATTCTTTATCCACAAAGAGAAGGTAGGTGTCCTGACAAAATTGCCCCTCCTGCATAGAAGTCATCTTAATATCAACATTGGAAAAACTACAGCATCCAGAAACCCATATCAGAGTCCCATCATACCATGTGCAGGATGGTCCTACTTGTGGATTTCTTAGTTTCTCTTTGCTTGCATCTGTTTGAGTAAACATTCCCTGATATTTGACACTAACATCACATAACTGTTAGAACAGACTGGAGAGAGGGCGCATGTTTCTCAAATGATAATCATTGATTTAGTTAGCTCAGTTTATATTTGCCCAGGAAATAGACTACTACATCATTACTCTGTAAATCTATGAAGCATACCATTTAATTATTTAATTAGAAAACCAGGGAGGAATTTAGAATAAATTTAGCAGACAGAAAACTGTGATGTAGAATGAATAATTGTGAAATTAATTCTCTGAATTACTAAAAATATTTCACCTTTTGTAACTAATTGTACATACTCAGTAGAAAAGAACTCCAATTTATCATGAATCTGTTGAGAGGTCTGTTTCTACAGAGTTTTTTCTGCTAACCAAAAGACTGTCAACAAATTAGAAATTAAAAAAAAACTAACTGCATACAATAGCTTAAATCTCTGCTGAGGTTAAGGTTTTAGAAGTTAGATTCAGACCTATGATCACTATTTCAACCTGAAGATACCAGGAAAATGATTTTAAATGCACTATGTGAAGTAAGTTGAATGTATTGTTCTGGATAAATGCTGGGGGCACATTTGCTCAACTATTCTTCTTCATCTTATTCTCATAAAGACAGATGACAGACAGACAAGATCTGATTATTTGCTCTCAGTAGTTATGAACATGACTATGATTTATAAGAACAAGTATCTCTCATCAAATTGTGTTCAATAGTCAATTTTATGTTAAAATACAAATGAGAAGTAGATAATGGAGAGATTTTCTAATTAGCCTTTGAACACATACTCCTTGCTTATTTATTTTTTTAAGTTGTATTTGTTGATTTTAGTTGGAGATATTGGTGCATATCTTTAATCCTAGCACTCAGGAGGCAGAGGCACATGGGTCTCTGAGTTCAAGCCCAGCCTGATTTACATAGTAAATTCCAGGACAGCCAGGGCTACACAAAGAAATCCTGCCTCAAAAACAAAAACAAAACAAACAAACAACAAAACTTTTTAACATTTTATTTTATGTGTATGGGTGTTTTGCCTACATGTGTGTTTGCACATCATGTGTGCGCCTTGTGCCCACGGACACAAGAAGAGGGAGTTGGAACCCCTGGAATTAGTGTTACAAACAGTTGTGATCTGCCATGTCAGTACTCTGGAAGAGCAGCCAGTGCTCTTAACCACTAAGCCATCTCTCCAGCACAATTTATTCTTATTTGATACAATCTTAGGATAGTTAAATATCCTAGTTAATAAATCTAATCATACTGTTCATTCTTATAACCTGTTTTATTGCCTTACTTGGCATGCATTAAACTCTGTATATTTCTTTTTTTTTTGTTGCAGAATTTTAATCAGAATGACTCTTAGTGTTACATATGGTTCTTTAGAAAAACATGAAGGAATTTTAGCTCAAAATTTAGTTTGTCTGAAATTGAAAGTAAATGACTATCTTATGCTAAAACAACCATATATTGGAACTCAAAAAACTCTATTTTTATTCCTGTTCATTAATGTTTGTCATATCTAGCTGAGAAGATGTATCAGAGCATTACAAATATGACAGACCATTTTTCACTACCATTTTCTTCATCTACTGCAAGACAAACAGGAATGTGCTAAACTGAGTTTGCTCTCTCAATGAAACAAATCTGGCAACAGTGGAATTTCCCTAAAAACATCTGTTTCCTCAAACTTGCAGAACATATCACATCCAAAGTCCTTGCACCTTATAATGGAAAGGTCAGGAAACCAGTAGTTATTCAGTCCATGAGAGTGGATATCTCTGCAGTCCCCATCTGGTTCTGGAATCCTGAAAGATTCCTGAAGAGCTGCTGGCATTTTCTCATGTTGAATCCTAAATAAGCTGGATTTAATACTGACTGTAGCAACAGGGTTGAGGAACCTGCCAGCAAGAGTGAGGGCAAGCAAACAAAAGCAAACTTTCCTTCATCTATTTCCTTTCATTAGGCTACTACCAGAAAACAAGTGGACTTTCTCAGTATGTTCAAGTATGGAGATTGACAACATATAGTTACTGGATACAGCTTATAAACTGAACACATTATAAAACAGGGCAGTAAAAAATAACATAGACCATCAAATTGAAGAAGAGTAAAGAGGTTTATACAACCGTATAAATTATTAAAACTGACCTCTTCTCTAGGTGTCCTAGAGACTGAGTCAAAAATAATTTTCAACATCTGAAAAAAAGAAACTTCATGGGTATGAAATTTAGTCGTTTTATGTATGACTTTTCCTCTATCAATTTGCTGTTTCATTTGAAAGTTGTGATTTCTTTTTTTTTTTTTTTTTATAAATACTTTATTTTTTTTTTCTTCAAGTTACATCTCAGTAACAAACCCCTCCCTATTCCCCCTTCCCAACCCGCCCTTCCACCCTCTTCCCTCCAGAGGTTTCCCCTTTCAGTCCAACAGCTGGTTCCTTCTCTTAGAACAGCAGGTATTATACAAAACAATAGATATAATTATGCCACATTTATGAGATTAAATTGGCCCAGTATACCTTCCCAATGTTCAGTTTATACCTATTTGGCCCCTGACTTTAACATTCTACTATCTACCCAACTCCATGAGTTTAAAGGTCTATATGTGACTCAACATTCATACTATCTTGCAACACACTTTTAAGAGTATCTTCTTAGATTTATAACACCCTCTTGATTCCTAAACAGTTCAAAATTTAACTATAAGATTCTATCTGTCTATTCTTCAACCACCTCAGAGACCTGAGAGGGATAAATATATTTGCTTATATAGGAAGTGTAGAGCCTGCAGCTTCCAAAACTAAGAAAGAACATACCAGTAACTGCCTGGACAGTTCCCATTTTCTCTCCATACATTCCAGCATCAATCTTCAGCCTTTGGGTCCTGTTTCTCTGACAGACATTTGTTGTAGAGCAGGGATTATGAAGGACTTACCTACCCTGTCTTGGCAGAGTTAGGCTGTCGACTTCCCTGCTACCAAGTTTTGTCATTTTTGGACAGCAGTCTGTCTGCAGTTGGTGCAAGGGGTTTTTTTCATGCCAAGAGAAAGGCTTGCCACTAATTCAACCATCTTACAGTGGAGGTTCTTCGATACTTATCTTCTACTTGGAGTAGAATAGGGGGTGCTGTCAGGCGCTGATATGTCTCGATATCAAAAAAAAATCTTGATTTAAGATAACATCTTTGAATGCCATATTCTGCAGATCTCTTGGGGTTTTTGAAGATGCCCTATCCATCTCTTGTATTTAGATAAGCAAATGTTGCTTGTCTCTTAGCAACTTGATTACTGGGTAGTTTAGAGAATATCTGTGATA
>CAJQZJ010032130.1:8766995-8783764 GCA_907164525.1 Lophiomys imhausi
GAAAAAGGTGTATTCCTTTGTGTTTGGGTGAAACGTTCTGTAGATATCTGTTAGGTCCATTTGTTTCATGATCTCTGTTAGACTCAATATTTCTCTATTTGTCTTCTGTCTTGATGATCTGTCCTTTGTTGTGAGTGGGGTGTTGAAGTCTCCCACTACTAATGTGTTGTGATCGACGTGCGCTTTAAGTTTTAGAAGTGTTTCTTTTACGAAAGTAGGTGCCTTTGTATTTGGGGCATAGATGTTCAGTATTGAAATTTCCTCTTGATGAATATTCCCTTTAATGAGTATATAGTGCCCTTCTTTGTCTTTCTTCATTAACTTCAGTTGGAAGTCTGTTTTGTTTGATATTAGGATGGCTACTCCAGCTTGCTTCCTGGGTCCATTTGCTTGGAAAACCTTTTCCCAACCCTTTACTCTGAGGCAGTGTCTATCTTTTGTAGTTAGATGTGTCTCTTGTATACAGCATATGGAAGGGTCTTGCTTGCGGATCCACTCGTAAACCTATGTCTTTTTATTGGGGAGTTGAGTCCATTGATGTTGATGGATATTAGTGACCTGGGGTTGTTATTTCCCATTAGTTTGGTATAGGCGGTGGTTCTGTTCCTCTTTTGATTTAGTTGCTAATGGGTTTTCTATTCCCTTTGTTTTATTGGGTGGAGTTTTCTTTTCTGGGTTGGGATTTTCCTTCTAGGATTTTCTGTAGGGCTGGGTTTGTGGGTAGATATTGTTTAAATTTAATTTTGTCATGGAATATCTTGTTTTCTCCATCTATGTTGATAGAGAGTTTTGCTGGGTAAAGTAGTCTGGCTGGGCATCTATGATCTCTTAGGACTTGTAGTATATCTGACCAGGCCCTTCTAGCTTTTATCGTTTCTGGGGAGAAGTCAGGTGTAATTCCGATGGGTCTGCCATTGTATGTGACTTGACCTTTTTCTCTTACAGCTTTTAATATTCTTTCTTTGTTCTGTACATTTGGGGTTTCAATTATTATGTGGCGAGAGGAGTTTCTTTTCTGGTCTAATCTGTTTGGTGTTCTGTATGCCTCTTGGATTTTTATTGGCATCTCTTTTTTCAGGTTTGGGAAGTTTTCCTCTATGATTTTGTTGAAGATATTTCCTGGACCTTGGAGTCGGGAGTCTTCTCTTTCCTCTATACCTATAATTCTTAGGTTCCGTCTTTTCAATGAGTCCTTGATTTCTTGGATGTTGTGGGTGAGAGATTTTTTAGCCTTCTCATTTTCTTTGGATGATGTACTGATTTCTTCCACTGAATCTTCCATGCCTGAGATCCTGTCTTCCATCTCTTGCATCCTATTGTTGATACTCACATCCGTAGTTCCTGTTCTCTTTCCTTGGTTCTCCACTTCCTCTTTTAACTCTGACTGTGTTTTCTTTATTGTTTCTATTTCTATTTTCATGTCTTGTATGGTTTTGTTCGTTTTGTACATTTCCTTCTCCAGCTTGCTTGTTTTTGTATGAAAATCTTTCATGGCCTTTTCCTTTTCCTGTTCAAGCTCTGTCACCTTGGCTTGGAGCTCTTTAATGGTGTTGTTCCTTGTTTTGATTTGTAGAATTGTGGTTTCCTTGAATTCCTTCATAGATTTAAGTTCTTCTTGCAGGGACTCTATCACTTTCCATACTGCAGAGTTGTCAATGTTTTCATGTGTTTCTGTTGGTGTGTGGTCATCCGAATTGGATGAGCTAGGGTGGTTCTGCTTTGTTGCAGTCATAATTCCTTGATTTCTATTTTTTTTTTTGACCTTTCACCATTGGATGCATTTAGCTGTCTGTTTTCTGTGTTTGGAACCACAGTGGATGATTTGGTGCAGGTGACAAGTTACTTGGCTATCTGTCGTTGCTTACAGGGGGATTTCAAGGTCACTGTGATTTTAATGGCCAGAGGCACTGTGATCTGGTGCAGCGTATTCCCAGGTTGTGAGTAATGAACCAGGATTGTTTCACTGCTCCCAATTCAGACTTCTCTATGTTGCACTCTGAGTTATCAGCCTGTAATGGTTCTGATGATATGGGCCTGTTTGCCCAGGCACAAATTCTGTGGGCTTTGTTTGTTGTCCCGGAGGCTGACAGGGTCTGGCTCCACACCTGATATGTCTGGATTTTCCAGGATACAGCTATGGTCCCGATTTCTGGTTTCTCTCTAGTCTTCTCGCCACAGGGCTGGACCCTGTGTCTAATTCCCTTCTTGTCTGCGCCGCCACAGTCCCGTGGGTACCCCAAGCCCCAGATCCTCCGGCTGCCTGAGTGCACCTCTCATCCCAGCAGCTCCGCCGTGGGTGCACGGACCCCTGGTCCCACCCACGCCTGTCTCTCTCCCTAGATGACCTGCCGTGGACTGGCGGGAATTTGGCCCTGCCAGCAGTGCTCTCTCCCCAGCTGCGCTATCCTGAGTGTGGGAGATTTGGCCGCTCCCGCCTGCTTTTGTGTTCCCCGCTTCCTGCGCTCTCTCGGAACCTCCCGCCCTCCGCTTTACAAGCGGCTGCTGCGGACCACCCGCTGAGCCCCCTGTTTGTTCCTTGCTAAGGCTTCCACTATCTCGCAACCTTTTCTAAGTGGGTATAAGTTCAGCCTGATGTGTGGGGAGCCCAATAGGCCAGCGATCTATGGCCAAGTGGACCCTGATTCTGTCTGCTGTAAGTTGGGATCGATCTTACCAGGCACCTCTCCAAATGGGAGTTCCCGAGTCCCCGGTTTAGTGGCCTCCGTGTCTGTGAGAGATGGGGAGAGCCTTGCCCTGGGACTTTTAACAGTCCCTTGGGAGCTGTGAGCGTTCCCGGGGGGGTCTAGCCCCTCCGGTTTTTGCACAGTGCCCAGTAACTCTGTGTTTTTTATGGCTCTTTTTTCCCCGCGTTCAGAATGCGTCAGTGTAGGTCGCCGCCATCTTCGCTCGCAAACTCTGTATATTTTAAGTGTTCATTGTGAGGCAAGCCAAAAAATGTATATATCTGTGTTAGTACCATCATAAACAAGATGTAGAGTATTTTCTTAACTGTTGTGGTGGTTTGAATAGGTATGGCTCCCCATAGACTCATTTGCTTGAATGCTTGGCCCATAGAGAGTAGCACTTTTAGAAGGTATGGTCTTGTTTGAGTAGGTGTGGCCTTGTTAGAGAAAGTGTGTCACTATAGAGGTGGATTTTGAGTCTTATATGTGCAAACTATACCCAGTGTGACACACAGTATCCTTCTGCTGCCTGTGGATCAAGAAGCAGAACTCTAAGCTCCTTCTGCAGCACTATGACTGCCTGGATGCTGCCATGTTTCCCACCATGATGTTAATGGACTAAACCCAATTAAATGTTTCCTTTTATAAGAGTTGTCATGGTCATGTTGTCTCCTCATGGCAATAAAACCCTAACATACCTTATGCTCCTATATAATATTAACTCAGTAAATGATCATAGGTCACCATTATTTATTTCTATCATTAGAGAACAATTTTACCTCTTTTTTCAATTCATTAGTATATAATATTTTTAACTGTCATCTTCAATTTTCACAATTATTTTTCCTTTATGTTTTTGAAGAACATTCCTTGGTGAGAATATAGCACAATTTATCCATTTATCTGCTTATAGACTGCTGGTTACTATTAGTTTGAGGTTATTATGAATATAAGTACTAAGAACATTCATTAGTAGTCACTATGTTGACATGCACTATTTTTCTTAATATATATGTGGGACTGTAAGATTTTATGGCAAATTTGATTAGCCTCCTGACTTCAACTGTTTCACAAAGTTGCTGCATTCTTTCTTTCCTATTGTTATCAGCTAAGAGTGACAAGTGCCATTCTTCATGTTCTCACCAACATTTAGCATTGTCATTTTTAAAAAATTTAAGCCACTCTAGTATGTGTGCAGAAGTAAGTCATCATGAATTCAATTTATATATCCTTGATGATTTTTAAAGTGTATTTATTTATTCTCTCGTATATTACATCCTGGCCACAGCTTCACCTCCCATCTCTTCTCCGAGTCCTCTCTCATCACTTCTCCTCTCCCCTCAATTCACTCCTCCTCTATTTCCCTTCAGACAAGGGCAGGCCTCCCAAGGATATCAGCCAAACATGGCATATCGGGTTGCAATAAGACTAGGCACCTACCCTCATATTAAAGCTGAAAGATGCAATGCAGTAGGAGAAAAAGGGACCCAAGAGCAGGTAAAGAGTCAGAGACAGTCCTTGCTCCCACTGTTAGGAGTCCCACAAGAAGATCAAGTTATGCAACTGTAACATATGTGCAATGGGCCTAGGTCAGTCTCATGCAGGTTTCCTGATTATTAGTTCAGTCTCTGTGAGCCCCTGTGATTCCAGGTTAGTTGATTCTATGGTTTTTCTTCTGGTGTCTTAGCCCCTCCAGCTCCTACAATCCTTCCTTCCCCTCTTCCACATTATTCCCCCACCTCTGCCTACTGTTTGGCTGTGGGTCTCTGCATCTGTTTTCATCAGATGAATCAGATTGATGAATGAAGCCTCTCTGATGACAATTCGTTTGGGATTCAATCTATGAGTACAGCTCACTCATGAGCTACATAGACTAATATTTTATTTTTAAAGCACTTTTATAGTTTTAACCCAGTTGGTCAAGATGTTTTGGTAAAGAATTTGTTTTTATGGAGAAAAAAAAGGGGATATTGTTGTTGTTTTGTTTTTTGTAATGTTTTTTATGATACTAATCACATCACAAAATTGCACTCTATTATTTACATATTTAGTGTGTGTGTGTGTGTGTGTGTGTGTGTGTGTGTGTGTGTGTGTTTTATAATGTGTATGTGCCTGTGGTCATGGACACATAGGTGGAAGTCAAAGAACAACTTTCAGGAGTCAGTTCTCTCCATCCACCATAGGCTGTAGGCATCAAACTTGGTCGCCGGGTTTGAACCATAGATACCTTCTCTTGCTGGTCCATTTTGCCAGTCTACTTTGCCTATTTTTGTAAGAGATTGGTTTAAAACTTATGTTATTTCTCCTATTCTATAGGAATGCAGACAGTAAAGGTCTCACTCAGTGGGATTTCAGGCAGAAATGAGATGTGGGAACTAGCATAGAAGTCATGAGTGTTCCATTCTGGCAAGAAGTTTCTGTACATTCTGTACACATTATAGGAGGTGGAGCTTAAAAGTCAATGAACTAAATAGCCCAGCAAATGAAACGTTAAGGTCATCCAGGACTCTGGCTTCGGCATTTCTAGCTGCTTTTCACCGGCATTAAAGGTCAGAAATGTGAGCAAAAAGAAAAAGATTGAAAAGTTAGACATTTTTGCAGTTTTCCCAAAAAAGGAGTTTGTTTACAGTTGCAAACAAAAAGCATAGAGTCATTGAAGTGATTAGTTTCATTAAAGAAAATCAATTACATTGCACTGATAATAGAAAAGATGCCCATATGACATCTTAGGAATTACCTAGATCTCATCAACTGTAGGATCCAGAGTACAAAAAAACGTTTTAATCATTTGAAAGAATTGGCTTTGTGAACAGAGCTCCAAGGACCCAGGGATGCTTCAGAGTTTTCCTGAGCTTAGTTGCCCAGGCCCTCATTAGGTTTTGCAGCTATGGTCCTAGGGGAACCAGATGTTATCATAACCGGTAGCTAATCTCAACACTAACCATGTAGTGCTGGTTTTGGAAGCTTGCAGAATAAAAAAGTTGCAAGATCTTGGAAGTTTTTGCTGAAGTATCAAAAGAAGCCTGTGATTCTAGGCAGTGTGTGAAGCTGTGAAGGTGAAATCTAAACTGCAAGTGAGACCGCCAAGAATTTGAAGATACCAGGAATGTGAATTTCTGTTGAGGAAAGTTATAAACAATGAATGGAGGCAACATAAAAGATCACTGTGAGCTGGAAACAAAGACATTGAAATGAGGCTGTCCAAGCCTATCAGGACTCACATCACATCAAATGCCCACAATACCGCACCTGGGTTTCCAGTATTTAATGCTTACAATGTTAGTTTTTTTGTTTGTTTTTTTTTCTCTTGTGTTGGATCTGTCTATCCTCTCTATGCACCCTTTCCTCTCTTTTAAAATGGGACTATTTATTTAGTTTGCTTGTTTGCTTTATTTTTTGTTTATTTGTTTTTCGAGACAGAGTTTCTCTATGTATACTTGGCTGTCTTGGACTCACTTTGTAGACCAGGCTGGCCTTGAACCCACAGAGATCTGCCTGCCTCTGCCTCCCAAGTGCTGGGATTAGTGTGCGCCACCACACCTGGCTGTTTGTTTGTTTGTTTTAATTGAAAATAGATTCTTCTTTCATACAGTACATCCTGGCCACAATTTCCCCTCCCCCCATTTGCAGCTCCTCCACATCTCCCTTCTCCCCTAGATCCATTCCCCCTCTGTTTTCCTTCAGAAAAGAACAAGCCTCCATGAGACAACTAAACACAACATACATAACTTGTTTTATTTTTACAGAGCCTAAGAGTAAAAAGGTTTGCCTTGAGTTTCAGAACTGAACTGAACTGAACTGAATTTAGAACTGTTAAAGATTTGGGGACCCTTGCAAGAATAAATGTTGCCTTATGAGATAGGCATGAGACTTTGGTGTTCTGGGGTGTGTACTGCTCTACTTTGGTTGTGAACTGAACCCAATCACTGAAGTGGGTTCTTTGATCTATCTTCTCCCATACCTCTTTCTTCTCCTTCTTTTCCTTCTCCTCCCTTCCTCTCTGCTCCTCTCTTCTTTCCTTCTTCTGCACCTCACCATCTCTTGTCCATCGGTGAACAAACTAACTCTTTCTTGACTTAAGTTGTTTGTCAGACATCCCATCAGAACAAAAAGAAAAACAAAACAAAGCAAAAACACTGTAGTTTCGTCCCACACAGACGAGAGGTTAAATTTATTTTAATTGAACCATGAACTTCCTTTCAGAGCTTTTCTTTGAGTTGTGGGTTATTTATAAATGTGTTTTTCTGATATCTTATGATTTGTAATTTAATTATATATGCGCAAGAAATATATTCTACCTGTTTTAAATATCTGGACTTGTTTAATAAACACCAAATTGTCTACCTAAGTGTGCACTCTTAGTGCTTACTTATTTAAAATAATTCACTCACATTCTCAAATTTGTTTCTAACTAGCATCATTTTCTTTCCATGTAAAACATTCCTTAATATATCTTATACTACAGATTTGTTGGAAACAAGTTAGCTTTTTTAAAATTTTTGTTTTAATATTATGTCTGTGGGTGCTTTGCCTGGAAATATGTTTGTGCATCACTTGCATGTGGGATGACTGTGGAGGGCAGGGTAGAGTGCTGGTTTCCCTGTAACTAGAATTACAGACAGTTGTCAGCCACATGTGGGTGCTGGGGATTGAACCCAGGTTTTCTGGAAGAGCAGCCAGTGGTCCTCACTACTGAGCCGTCTCTTTAGGCCCTGGCGGGGGGGGGGGGAACTTTATCATTTGCTTACATAAGAATGTCCATATTTTGCCTTCATTGCTTCTGGCAAGAAGCCAGGTTTCATTCTTATATTTCATCCCCATATTTACTGTATCATTCCTCATTCCTTCCAGTTGGATGCTTTCAAGCATCTCCTCTCTTTCTCTCCCCAGAGTTTGGATATGTTGCACAATTTCTCTACCACTGAGTTGCATCCCTAAGCTAGGCTTTTCTCTTTATCACTGTTTACAACAATATGATGCATACCCTAACCATGTAATTTACATCCTTGCCCTAGCTTCTCTCTGGTTAATTAAGCTTCAAGGCTTTATGAATTGATATTTTTCAGTAACTTGGAAATTTTTCATCCATAAATTTTCAGGCATTTCTGCCCCTTATCAAGTGTTCTAGAACACTAGCTATATGTATATTAGATGGTGATCCCACAATGTACATTTTCATCTTTTCCTTACTGCCCCCTTTTGAAGTTTGATGATCTCTGTGTTCTAATGTCTTATCTGCTGTCAACTCACACAGACTTCTTTCTCTCTCTTTCTTTCTTGGTTTGATATTGTCGAATTTATTTTAATTTATTTATTTTTTAAAAATCTTATACATAGATATAATGTTCTTTAAAGTCTCTCTTCTTTTACTTTTAAATTGTTCTTTCCCCTCCCTTCATCTGCTCAAGTCTCCTTCCTACTTTTATGTGCTTTTGGCATGTGTGTCCCATTACATTTAATTAGAGTTATCCACATAAGCATAGATGGAGGGTTATCTTCTTTATTTTTTCAATTGAATAGATTTTTTTCATACAATATATTTTTTGTTATGGTCCCCCAAACACCTCCCAGATCCTCCTTACAGTCTCACCCACTCAAATCCACACCCTACTTGCTTTCTCTTATTAGAAAATAGCCATCTAAAAGGATAAAATAATAATAATATAAGATAAGATAAAATAAAAATAAACAAACATATCTGAATAAGACAAAACAAACAAAATGAACAGAAAAATAAAGTCAAAGAAAAAGCACAAGAAACACACATAGTCATAGAAACACACATATTAGCACACACAGAAATCCCCTAAAGACCCAAAATCAGAAATCATAATATACAAGCAAAAGGCCTACAGGATAAAAAATAAAAATAAATAAACCTAAATACAGTAAAGCTTCCTAAAACATATACATATATGAGGGTGATCTAAACAGAATCACTAAATACTGTGGGAGATGGAGCCCCAACTGGAGATCTCTCATCACCAAATGAAGCTTTCAGTTTCAGGAGTGGGTTACATCTAATACAGTTGTTGGGCAAAGCGAACCCCCAAACAGCCTAAGCTGTTGCCAAGGCTCTTGGTTGCTCTCCACAAATTGATAGTAAGGCCCTATTGCTGAAGACAATAGCTATACAACTCATTCAACGTGGAGTAGTGGAGCTGGTGCCTACGGAGCCTTCACCATACTGACTAGTGTTCATAGCACTGGAAGGCACTCTGTACATTACCAAAGGAGAAAGTTAAACACCAACTGAGCTACAAATCCTTTGATCTAATGGTGTCCTGCATGCAAGATGCACTAGTACAATGGTGACACAAAGCTTGTGGGACTAACTAACCAATATTTGATTTAAGGCCCACTCCATGAGATGGAGTCCATTCCCAACACCATTCTGGTGGCCAACAACTTTAGACTAGATAGACCAAGGCCCTGGGAGTGGAGGGAACCAAATGATACTGTTCTGCTAAAGGAATTTAGCAATAAAATGACTCTCCTAACAACACTCAGCTATACTCATAGACCAGTGTTTTGCTCAGCCATCATCAGAAAAGCTTCCCCCTGCAGTATATGGGAATAAACATAGAGACCCACAGTTAGACAAAGAGTAAGGACTGAAAGACCTTGGAACATTTGACCTGAGATGGGATGTCTCCATCAATTTCCTCCCCTCACACACAGCTCAAGGAACCCCGTGGAATAGGAGGTAGAAGATTGTAGGAGCCAGAGGGAATTGAGAACATCAAGGAAACAAGGCCTTCTAAAAGCACCAGAACTGATGCATACATGAACTCAAAGAAACTGTGGCAGCAGGCATGGGCTTGCAAAAGTCTTGGTCTGATGAAGTCCGAGTGCTGAGAGGGGAAGTGGAACCTCTTCACAAGCCCCCATCCCTAACACAGAAGCTATCTCCAACTGATAATTGTTCACAAAGGAAAACTACTTTTTGCCAATGGAATCTCACTGGGTATATAAACTACTCTTAAGACGAGGCCCATGTCCAGCAGTAGATAGCCAATACAAAGCAAGTTCTATTATACTTTTGGAGTTTTTTGTTTTTGTTTTTGTTTTTGTTTTTGTTTTTGTTTTGTCTCAGTGCTCTGCCTGGGAAGGTTATTTTCCTGAACAGGAACACTTCACCAGTCACTATACTCTGAAGAATATGATCCCTCTCTCATTGCAACCTTTAACTGTCAATAGCTCCCCTGTGAGGGGTGGGGCCTCATGAGATTTCCTTCAACTGAGATGGACTGCTGTGGGCCTGTGCAAGCTGACACTGTTGCTATGAGTCCATGCATCCTCCTCCCTATCTTCCAGCTCTTGCATTCTTCCAAACCTCTCTTCTGTTATGTTCCCTGAGCCTTTTCATTAGCTCGGTCTTCACCTTCCACTTCTTTTCACATAATATTCATATTTTTCTTTAATTCATTAATCAAATTTATAATAGGCTTTGAAGGGTCTTCTTCGGCTAACTCTATTTTGCTGTCAACTTCTATTGATTTACATTTCCCTTGGATATGGTCTACCTGTATTAGGAGCTTCGTGAATGCCCTAAAGTTCAATAAGACCTCTCCTCTCCAAATGGTCAGAGAACAAATATCTCCTTAACCTGCACATATGCCTATAGCATTTCCTTTAGCTGCTCTCTCTCTCTCTTTCTCTCTCTCTCTCTCTCTCTCTCTCTCTCTCTCTCTCTCACTCTCTCTCGTAACCATGGAGTTCAGACCACATGTGAGCAGCCTAATAGCCACATGTAAAAAAAGACAGCAACATACATTCCATCAACCATTCTCCAGATAATACCTCCTTCCTAGCAATGCTATAGATATCCAACCACTTCAGCCCCTCAGTACACTGCTGCCTGGCTTCAGCTCTCTGGTACTGCTGTGCTTTTCTTGGACACTGCCTGATTTTAAAAGTACTCAAATTTTGGATATTAGCCCTTTGTCAGATATGGGGTTGGTGAAGATTTTTTCACCATCTGTAGGCTGCCGTTTTGTTCGAATGACAGTGTCTTTTGCCTTACAGAAGCTTTTCAGTTTCATGAGGTCCAATTTATTGATTGTTGGTCTTAGGTCCTGAGCTATTGGTGTTCTGATCAGGAAGTTGTCACCTGTGCCAATGATTTTGAGGGTTTTTCCCACTTTCTCTTCAAGTAGATTTACTGTGACTCGGCTTATGTTAAAGTCTTTGATCCACTTGGACTTAAGTTTTGTACAAGGTGATAAGTATAGGTCTAATTTCATTCTTTTACAAGTGGACATCCAGTCAGACCAGCGCCATTTGTTGAAGATGCTGTCCTTTTTCCATTGTGCGGTTTTGGCTTCTTTCCAAAATTTACAAAGAACTCAAGAAATTAAATGCCAAGAAACCAAATAATCCAATTAAAAAATGGGAAAAGAGCTGAACAGAGAATTCACAAAGGAGGAATTCCTAAAGGCTGAGAGACACTTGAAGAAATGCTCAGCATCCTTAATCATCGGGGAAATGCAACTCAAGAGGACTCTAAGATTCCATCTCACACCTGTCAGAATGGCTAAGATCAAAAGCTCAAATGACAGCACATGCTGGCAAGCGTGTGGAGAAAGGGTAACCCTCTTCCATTGCTGGTGGGAGTGCAGGCTTGTGCAACCACTATGGAGGTCAGTCTGGCGATATCTTAGAAAACTTGGAATATCTCTGCCTCAGGACCCAGCCATACCACTTCTGGGCATACATCCAAATGACTCCTCACCAAATCACAAGGAAGTTGCCTCATCTATGTTCATAGCAGCCTTATTTGTAATAGCTAAAACTGGAAACAACACTGATGTCCCTCAACTGAAGAATGGATTAAAAATCTGTGGTACATCTACACAATGGAATACTACTCAGCTATCAGAAACAAGGAAATTATGCAGTTTGCAGCCAAATGGATGGAACTAGAAAAGCTGATCCTGGGTGAGCTAACCCAGACTCACAAGGATGTGCATGGCATCTATTCACTTAGAGTCGGATTTTAGCTATGTAGTACATGATATTTATACTACAACCAACGCACCAAAGGAACATGGACATAGACTTTTTTTGTTTGTTTGTTTGTTTTCTCTCCCTGTCATTGAGACACTTTTCACTGGTGGTGCTGCCTTGTAGGTCCACAGTGTATGAGGAGGCTCTTGACCCTCATATGACTGCTGAACTGGGGCAGGGGACTATTATGTAGGGACACTCCACTCCAGAGGAGTGGGATGGAAGGGATAGGGGGTAGAGGGTGGGAGGGCAGGACTGGGAAGGGTGGAAAAAAGGACACAATGATGGAGGTGTAACCTGAAGCAATAAATAAATTTAAAAAGAAAAGACAAGTACTCAAGCACAGTGGTGGGATGAAGTGTGAGACTCACTTCTAGTTTCCATTTTGTCTCAGGAATTGCTGCATCTGCAGTTTACTATTTCCTGACATCTAAAATAATTACTGCTTCATCCACCTTTTCAGTGGTTTAGAAGGTGATGACTTATTTGACATTAGTTTCACCATTTGACAAAATACAAATGTCTGCTGGTTTTGTTTCAGTGCTCCTGGTCATACCATTTTAAATAAGTCACATTTGTTATCAAAGCATAGGAAAAAGTATATCTATACCAATTTCAAATAACAAAAAATTACTTTTTAAAAATAAATAATAGTTGTGAGTCCAACATGAATTTATTTCCAAAAAATTGACTAAAAACTGTCTTGTGGAAAATCAAAGTAGTTTCTTATTTTTGTAAGTTACCAGGAGAAACATATTTATAGGCTCTGCTTCAATGATGATCTCAAGTCAAAATCCTCAGGGGTATCTTACAACAGAAGCCCTGGTTTTCCACAGCAGAGGGAAGCTGTGAGGCCAATGGCTCCCTTACTCTGACAATAGAGAATAGCTTCTGGTTCCAACTCTTCCAGCTGTGAGCTGCAGCTAAATAGTTAAGTCTCCTGTTCCAAGTTGTATGACTAGGTGATTTCATACAGTCCTGAGACTTTACTATCTAGAAACCAGGTAAAGACACCAAGAAACTTTAATGATTAGGTATATATGGAGGCCAACTGAACAAACCACTCCATTTAATTATCATCTTTATGTTAATGTCTTTGGACATAGAAATGTATTAAACATACAAAATGCACATAAAAATAAAACCACAAGCAAAACACAAAAGTACATTTTATCTGCTCAGATTTAATATACTGTTTATGTTTGTGCTGACCACAATTAATACTAATAACTGTCCTTAACTAAAACTAATAAACTAAATAAATATTTAGAATAGAAATTCTTATTTGTTTTTATTTAATATGTAGTCTGAACCCCACAAGAAAAAAATCTAATAATAAATAATTACTTAAAACATTCTAAACATTCTAAGTATATAATTCTCAAATTTCACATTAAAGAAAAGACAACTGACTACTTATAATCTCTTGTGAATAAAATGTTATCAAATTTTATATTTAAAAAATACACCATGGTATTTTAACCTATATGGTTAAAAACCACAGACTTTAAAATAATAACTAGGGTAGATGAAATTTTCATCAAATCTTGTAAGAGCTCTTATGCACACTATGCATGGCCTCCCCTGTGGGAACACACGTTCAGCACCTTAATCAAGCTTTCTTACTCAGTTGCTTCTTTTTGAGCCCCTCTAAATGTTCTATAAATTATTTTACCAATACTAATGCGAAGCTCTTTGCTTGTACAGCCACTGATTTATATGTGACAATATGTACTCATAGTATTATAGTTTTAATGAATTGGATCTTTCGGTTTTTTTGTTTTGTTTTTGGGGGGTTGTTTGTTTGTTTGGGGTTTTTGTTGTTGTTGTTTGGTTTTTTTGTTTTTGTTTTTGTTTTTGTTTTTTGAGACAGGGTTTCTCTGTGTAGCCCTGGCTGTCATGTCCTGGACTCACTCTGTACACCAGGCTAGGCTTGAACCCATAGAAATCCACCTGCCCCTCCCTCTCGAGTGCCGGGAATAAAGGCATGCACCACCGTCATGCCCTGCTAATTGTGCCTTTCTTAAATTTAAATTTTTCCTTAAGGTTTTATTTGTTTAAGTTTATTGAATTATTTTCAAATTAATGAATGCTGAAAACAACAGAAGTCTGGGCATAAGGGTGGGAGGGTGACCTGGGAAGAACGGGAATTGAGTGTGATCCGGTACACAGCATGGAATTCCCAAGTAATTAATAGAAACATTATGTTGTAGGGAGGGGAAGAAAACAACAGAAGTCAGGACTAATCCCTGGTTTAAAGACATCTCATCTATCCCACTACTTATATCATGAGGTATATGTATATGTATGTGTATGTGTATATGTATATGTATATGTATATGAGGTATATGTATATAGCTGCTTGAATACTTTACATGAAAATTCAGTGATAATGAAAGAGCCCCGAGAGGGCAGTCCCTCACCCAAGACTCAGGATAACAAGGCCACCCAATAACTCGCAAGAGACCAATCTTGATGCAATCCGCAAGAGGTTTATTTCTGGATCAGCGCGCTGAGGTCGCAGCTCGTATCCCATGCAGGGGTAGAGGAGTTCCAACCCTAAGCTGGGGGAGAGTGAAGTATTTAAAGAAAAAAAACACAAACCAAGGGAGTGAGGGGAAATACAAGTGGAAAGTACTAGCCCATTATTTACTTAGTCATGTGGAGAACACCCTATACTTGTTTTTCTCAGGAATGAATTTTAATCTTAGTTCACTATCTGCTTTGTGGTTAGCTAGTTCCTGGAACCTGGGGCTCATGACCCGACTGACCTTCATTCTTGGTTCCGCCATTTTATGGTCAGCTAAGTTCCTGGAACATAGCTGGCCTGGCTCCACTCTGTCTGCCAGGGGTGCCTTTAAAAATTCCCATTCCTTTCAATAACATGGTAGAGTAATTATTGTAATGTTTGCATATGAACACAAGGCCATATTTATATTTCCTAAAGCATATTTCCTATACATAGATAACTTTCTCTGAAAACTTGTAAGTGCTTTCATTTCCTGATTTCTGAACTATGAGTTTGTCCTAATCTAGCAACTTGGTATCTTACTTCCTATGGTCTTTATTTTTTCCTCTCCCATAGTAAACAATGTAAGAAGTATAGAAAATCAAGAAAGAAAGACTACAAAAAAAATCTGTGTTTTCACACAAAGAACTAATAAATGTTTGAGGAGATAATATTCACACAGATGTGAATATTATACAGCTTATATCAAAATAATAATCTCTTGGTACCCATAAGCAATTGCTATTTTATGTATGGATTAAGAAGAAAAATATTGAAAACCAATAGAAGGTGAGTTCTTAAGTTTTAGTGGGGTGGGATTCATCTGAAGATATTTGTGAATATTTAAATTTCCCCAGTTCCAAGCCAAAGACATTCTTAACTCAACAGGCTGAGTGGAGTATATTGTATACAGGAAACCCAGATAATTCTACTGCAGATGTTCAGTACGCTATACTTTAAAACACTGCTTGTAGGAAGTATGATAGAAGGAAGCATCAGAAGGAAGGATTCAGTTCTCATTCAATTAATCTAATGTTATGTTTTCTTTTCATTAGTATATGAAAATACAAACAGACTCTCCAAAAACAACCAAGTGTAATAAGAGATTATTGAGAGGACGTTTAATTTTAAAGTCCATTATAAATATCAAATAAAAGATCAACAATTAGCCTCTCCCTTCACCAATTCCCCCTCCCCCCCAAAAAAAACAGAAATGAAGGAAGATTAACTTAGTAGTAAATAATTTAGCAGAAATATTGAAACTTGAGCCACAAAACAAAACTGGATTTTTCTTTTAAAACCTAGAAAGACTCTGAATTTGAGAAATCTGATACTTGAAAACTTGCGCTAAATCACATGGATTATTCTATGCAAACAACTATATCCTCAGTTCCAGTCCCTTCACTTACAAACATTCCAGAAGCTATCTATCCTGTTGCATCAGAAAAGACAGGGAGTCTTTCTCTGAAGAGTAATTCAGAAAAACTGGGAATCAGGTGCACCCTGGAGAGCTAAGAGTGAAGGTAGTCTATGAAACAAAGGGAATTAAATGAAAGTACTTAAACTGCACATAAGCTCCTGCACATGATTACTGACTGGCCTGCTGACAACAACAATACCTAAACACACTGACAAGTATGTACCTCATTCCTAAGAAATATCCAAGTCAAGAAAACCCATCCCTTATGACCCTGTAAAATCTTCAACAAAGCCCATTCCTTACAAAGACATATTTGTTCTCACAAGAAATCTAATCCACTTTTGAATTCCCTACTTTTTTTAATGTTTATTTATTACTTCAGGTCACATCTCCATCATAGTACCCTCTTTCCACCCCTCCCAGTCCTGCCCTCCCACCCTCTGTCCCCTATACCTACCAACCCACTCCTCAGGAGTGGAGTGTCCCTACACATCAGTCCCCTGCCCTAGTTCAGCAGTCATATGAGAGCCAAGAGCCTCCTCATACACTGGGGGCCTACAAGGCAGAACCTACAAGGCAAAGTGTCTCATGGACAGGTAAAAAGTCTATGTTCCTGTTCCCTTTGGTGCATTGGCTGTAGCATAGTTATGCTGTACTATATGGCTAAAATCCGATTATAAGTGAATAGATGCCAGGTGTATCCTTCTGAGCCTGGGTTAGCTCACTGGGGATGAGCTTTTCTAGTTCCATCCATTTGGCTGCAAATCCCATGATTTCATTGTTTCTGATGGCTGAGTAGTATTCCATTGTGTAGATGTACCACAGATTTTTTTATCCATTCCTCGGTTGAGGGGCATCTGGGTTGTTTCCAGTTTCTAGCTATTACAAATAAGGCTGCTATGAACATAGATGAGGAAATGTCCTTGTGGTTTGGTGAGAAATCTTTTGGATGCCCAGAAGTAGTGGGGCTGGGTCTTGAGGCAGAGCTATTTCAAGTTTTCTAAGATATCTCCAGACTGATTCTCATAGTGGTTGTACAAGTTTGCACTCCCACCAGCAATGGAGGAGTGTTCAGCTTCAAATGGAATAACAAAAAACCCAGACTAGCTAAATCAATCCTTTACAAAAAAAAAAAAAAAAAAAAAAA
>CAJQZJ010032130.1:8786764-8809140 GCA_907164525.1 Lophiomys imhausi
TGTGACAGCTCATATTAGTGAACTAACAGCTAAGCTGGGTGAATTGGAAAAAAAAAAAACAAACACTCCCAAGAAGAGCAGAAGACAGGAAATCATCAAGCTTAGAGCTGAAATCAACAACTTAGAATCAAAAAGAACTATACAAAGAATCAATGAAACCAAGAGTTGGTTCTTTGAGAAAATCAAAAAAATAGACAGACCCCTAGCCAAACTAAAAGGCAAAGGGAAAGAACACAAATCAACAAAATCAGAAATAAAAAGGGAGAAATAACAACAGACATTGAGGAGATCCAGAAAATATTCGGACATTACTTTAAAAATCTATATTCCACTAAATTTGAAAACCTAAGCGAAATGGACAATTTCCTCGATAAATTCCACCTACCAAAACTAAATCAAAATCAGATTAACAGCTTAAACAGCCCAATAACACCCAAGGAAATAGAAATAGTCATTAATAATCTCCCAACGAAAAAAAGCCCAGGGACAGATGGCTTTAGCACGGAATTCTACAGGACCTTCAAAGAGGAACTAACACCATTACTTTTCAAACTCTTCCACCAAATAGAAACAGAAAGATCACTGCCAAACTCATTCTATGAGGCCACTGTCATTCTGATTCCTAAACCACACAAAGACCCAACAGAAAAAGAGAACTTCAGACCAATCTCCCTCATGAACATAGATGCAAAAATACTTAATAAAATACTAGCAAACCGAATTCAAGAACACATCAAAAGTATCATACACCATGATCAAGTAGGCTTTATCCCTGGAATGCAGGGATGGTTCAATATAGGAAAGTCTATCAATGTAATTCACCAAATAAACAAGATGAAAGAAAAAAACACATGATAATCTCGCTATATGCAGAAAAAGCATTTGACAAAATCCAACACCCCTTCATGCTAAAAGTTCTGGAGAGAACGGGCATACAATGACCATACCTAGAAATAATAAAGGCAATATACAGCAAGCCAGTAGCCAACATCAAATTAAATGGAGAGAAGCTTGAAGCATTTCCTCTAAACTCAGGGACAAGACAAGGATGTCCACTTTCACCATATCGCTTCAATATAGTACTTGAAGTCCTTGCTAGAGCAATAAGACAACTAAAGGAGATCAAAGGGATAAAAATTGGAAATGAAGAAGTCAAATTATCCCTATTCGCAGATGATATGTTAGTATACATAAGCGACCCCAAAAACTCCACCAAAGAACTCTTACAGCTGAAAAACAACTTCAGCAAGGTGGCTGGATAAAAAATTAACTAAAAATAATCAGAAGCCCTTCTTTATACAGCAAACAAATATACCGAGAAAAAAATAAGGGAAACAACCCCCTTCACAATAGCCACAAACAACATAAAATACCTGGGGGTAACTCTAACCAAGCATGTAAAGGACCTATATAACAAGAACTTCAAGCCCCTGAAGAAAGAAATGGAAGAGGCCTTTAGAAGATGGAAAGATCTCCCATGCTCATGGATAGGTAAGATCAACATAATAAAAATGGCTATCCTACCAAAAGCAATATATAGATTTAATGCAATTCCTATCAAAATACCAACACAATTCTTTATAGACCTGGAAAAAGCTATTCTCAACTTCATATGGAACAACAAAAAGCCCAGAATAGCTAAATCAATCCTGTACAATGAAAAAACATCTGGAGGTATCACCATCCCAGATTTCAAGCTGTACTACAGAGCAACAGTAAGAAAAACAGCATGGTACTGGTATAGAAACAGACTAGTGGATCAATGGAATCGAATTGAAGACCCAAACATGGATCCAAACACCAATGGCCAACTAATCTTTGACAAAGAAGCCAAAAAGGCACAATGGAAGAAGGACAGCATCTTCAACAAATGGTGCTGGTCCAACTGGATGTCCACTTGCAAAAGAATGAAATTAGACCCATACCTATCACCTTGTACAGAACTTAATTCCAAGTGGATCAAAGACCTTAACATAAGGCCAGACACACTAAAGATACTAGAAGAAAAAATAGGAAAAACCCTTGAACTCATTGGCACAGGTGACAAATTCCTGAACAGAACACCAACAGCTCAGGACCTGAGATCAACAATCAATAAATGGGACCTCATGAAACTGAAAAGCTTCTGTGAAGCAAAAGACACTGTCATTCGAACAAAACGGCAACCAACAGACTGGGAGAAAATCTTCACCAACCCCACATCTGATAGAGGGCTATTATCTAAAATCTACAAAGAACTCAAGAAACTAAATGCCAAGAAACCAAATAATCCAATCAAAAAATGGGAGATGGAGCTAAATAGAGAATTCACAAAGGAGGAATCGCTAAGGGCTGAGAGACACCTGAAGAAATGTTCAACATCCTTAATCATCAGAGAAATGCAACTCAAGACGACCCTGAGATTCCACCTAACACCTGTTAGAATGGCTAAGATAAAGAGCTCAAATAATAGCACATGCTGGCGAGGGTGTGGAGAAAGGGGAACCCTACTCCATTGCTGGTGGGAGTGCAGGCTTGTGCAACCACTATGGAGGTGTCTCTGGCGATATCTTAGAAATCTAGGAATAACCTTGCCTCAGGACCCAGCCATACCACTTCTGGGTATACACCCAAAGGACCTCTCACGGAGACATAGGGAAGTCTCCTCATCTATGTTCATAGCAGCCTTATTTGTAATAGCTAGAAATTGGAAACAACCCAGATGTCCCTCAACTGAAGAATGGATTAAAAAATTGTGGTACATCTATACAATGGAATATTACTCAGCTATCAGAAACAATGAAATCATGCAATTTGCTACCAAATGGATGGATCTAGAGGACCTCATCCTGAGTGAGCTAACCCAGTCTCAGAAGGATGCACATGGCATCTATTCACTTATAGTAGGATTTTAACTATATCGTACAGGATATCTGTACTACAACCAACACACCAAAAGGAACAAGGACATAATTTTTTTTTTATCTTTTTCTTTTTCCTTCTTTTTTCCTTTTTTCTTTTTCCTTTTCCTTTCTCTTTTTCCTCTCTTTTTTTGTTGATTTTCTTTGTTTTTGTGGGTTTGTGTGTTTGTTGGTCTTTTTTTTTAGTATTCCCCCAGTAGCAATGAGACACCATTCACTGGCAGTACTGCCTCGTAGCCCCCTGGTGAATGAAGAGGCTCTTGTCACTGGGACCGCTCAGCTCTACACAATGCCCCGGCAGGAACCTCAGTGAAGTCTGCAAGATCAGCTTCTGCCTACAAACCCCTTAGGTCATCTAAACAGCTGAGAGCAGAAGGACTGAACATAAAAGGTTGGGTTGGGCCCCAAACAGGTATACTACGACCCAAATCAGCAGGAAGTCACTTTAAGAGAGCGACGTCCCATGCCCAGAGGGTGGGGAGGGTGTTTCTCCGCCCTTCTTTTTGGTTATTTGAAGGATAACTGAAAACTCTGTTATGTAGGGGAAGAGACTACAAGCTGATAAATGGTCCTGTCTTAATGGGTTTTGGAGGTTAGCCCCAGGGAATTCCTACTTTTCCTTTTCTGTATCCTTCTTCCTCTCCTATGTAGGAGTGCATGGGCTTGAGAAAAATGAGATATAGACATAGCACAGGAAGGTCCAAGAAGAAGGGGCAGATTATTGAATATGCCCTTATACCTTTGTATATTGATACAAAATTAGTAGTTTATTTGGCTAAAGTGGTATTGACCATTGTTTATTGTGCAAAAATAAGATTGTATTGGATTACATCGGTATTGATCTTTGTATATTGATACAAAATTAAGATTACAGTTGGCCACAATGGTATTGACCCTTGCATATGGACGTAATAGTAAGATTACATTGGGCTACATAGGCATTGATCTTGGTATATTGATACATAATTAAGAGTATATTCAACCACAATTGAATAGATCTTTGTATATTGATACAAATTTAAAGGTAACGCTTCCTAATGGTATCATACCTAGAGATACTTAAAAATAAAATGTGAAGCTCTGACCTCTTGATACCAACGGTCTAAAACGGTCTAGGATACTTAAAACAAACTCCTAGTCATGCAAACATGTCACGTTGTTAGCTACTATGACAGTCTATCACAGATATTCTCTAAACTACCCAGTAATCAAGTTGCTAAGAGACAAGCAACATTGCTTATCTAAATACAAGAGATGGATAGGGCATCTTCAAAAACCCCTAGAGATCTGCAGAATATGCATTCAAAGATGTTATCTTAAATCAAGATTTTTTTTTATATCGAGGCATATCAGTGCCTGACAGTACCCCCTATTCTACTCCAAGTAGAAGATAAGCATCGAAGAACCTCCACTGTAAGATGGTTGAATTAGTGGCAAGCCTATCTCTTGGCATGAAAAAACCCCTTGCACCAACTGCAGACAGACTGCTGTCCAAAAAACACAAAACTTGGTAGCAGGGAAGTCGACAGCCTAACTCTGCCAAGACAGGGTAGGTAAGTCCTTCATAATCCCTGCTCTACAACAAATGTCTGTCAGAGAAACAGGACGCAATGGCTGAAGATTGATGCTGGAATGTATGGAGAGAAAATGGGAACTGTCCAGGCAGACATTGGTATGTTCTTTCTTAGTTTTGGAAGCTGCAGGCCCTGCACTTCCTATATAAGCAAATATATTTATCCCTCTCAGGTCTCTGAGGTGGTTGAAGAATAGACAGCTAGAGTCTCATAGTTAAATTTTGAGTTGTTTAGGAATCAAGAGGGTGTTATAGATCTAAGAAGATACTCTTAAAAGTGTGTTGCAAGATAGTATGAATGTTGAGTCACATATAGACCTTTAAACTCATGGAGTTGGTTAGATAGTAGAATGTTAAAGTCAGGGGCCAAATATGTATAAACTGGACATTGGGAAGGTATACTGGGCCATTTAACTCTCATAAATGTGGCATATTTATATCTATTGTTTTGTATAATACTTACTGTTATAAGAGAAGGAACCATCTGTCGGACTGAAAGGGGAAACTTCTGGGGGGAAGAGGGTGGAAGGGCGGGATAGGAAGGGGGAATAGGGAGGGGTTTGTTACTGAGATGTAACTTGAAGAAAAAAAAATAAAGTATTAAAAAAAACTGTAACCTTAAAAAAGAAAAAGAAAAAGAAATTACAGTCTAAGAAAAGAAAAAAAAAAGCTAAATTGAAATTATAACAGCTCTCATTATTAATATTCATTTAGTATCAAAAATATGCTAGGTATTATAATACAGCAAGAATGAGACAAACCCCTGGGCCCCAGCCCAACAATACATCTGGTTTCTCAACTTACTACTAATACATCGAAATGGATGCTTTATCACCTTAATTATTTTCAAGAAATGGCACCAATAGCAAAGAATTCAGTGAGTCTTACTGCTGAAGAAAACATATCTCATATTTACCCAAGTAGGAAAATGTAGACAGTTCTGAAATGCAAGCATTGTCCAAATTACTGAGACCAAAATCCTGCAGCAGTCAGCCTTTGATCATGTCATTAAGTGGGGCTCGTGTTCCCATATCAACTATCCATATTTTTGCTGTACAGAAAGCTTTCCTCTCACCATACATGGATGATGGCCCATGTTAGCCACTCTCCCTTTTCCATAGAAAACCATCCAAAGTGACCGTCATGGATTATTCTTAGTGTGGGGGGAAGGTAAGTTAAAGGACACTCAGTTGAGTGTTAAAATAATAGCTAGTCTTTAACCCAACTAATTCTAGGGTTTTCCATTAAAGCTAATCACACTTAAGAAACATTGAGTTATCAAACATCTTTCAAACTCAAAAGTATTAGATATTGTCCATTTGTATTTCAATAGTTTATTAAAGCTGATTCATGTAAATATTTGAATAATATACTTATTTATTATTTCATGTATTTAACTCACCTTCCTTTTTTCCTGCCTTTTATGTAATTACTTAAAAAATCCTTTCTTTTTTAACTGTCTTGAAAGTTATAAATACTTTTGTTCTCTTAGTATCTCAAAACCTTTACAGACTTATTTGTAAACTATAAATTGAAATAAAGTGAATTCCAGTGAAACTTAAAAAAAAAAAAAAAAAAAAAAACAGCATGGTACTGGTATAGAAACAGACCAGTGGATCAATGGAATCGAATTGAAGATCCAAACATGGACCCACACAACTATGGCCAATTAATCTTTGACAAAGAAGCCAAAACCGCACAATGGAAGAAGGACAGCATCTTCAACAAATGGTGTTGGTCCATCTGGATGTACACTTGCAAAAGAAAGAAATTAGACCCATATCTATCACCTTGTACAAAACTTAAATCCAAGTTGATCAAAGACCTTAACATAAGGCCGGCCACACTAAATATACTAGAAGAAAAAGTAGGAGAAAACCTCGAACTCATTGGCACAGGTGACAAATTCCTGAACAGAACACCAACAGCTCAGGACCTGAGATCAACAATCAATAAATGGGACCTCATCAAACTGAAAAGCTTCTGTAAGGCAAAAGACACTGTCATTCGAACAAAACGGCAACCAACAGACTGGGAGAAAATCTTCACCAACCACACATCTGATAGAAGGCTATTATCTAAAATCTACAAAAAAACTCAAGAAACTAAATGCCAAGAAACCAAGTAATCCAATCAAAAAATGGGAGATGGAGCTAAATAGAGAATTCACAAAGGAGGAATCGTTAAGGGCTGAAAGACACCTGAAGAAATGTTCAACATCCTTAATCATCAGAGAAATGCAACTCAAGACGACCCTGAGATTCCACCTAACACCTGTTAGAATGGCTAAGATAAAGAGCTCAAATGATAGCGCATGCTGGCGAGGGTGTGGAGAAAGGGGAACCCTACTCCATTGCTGGTGGGAGTGCAGGCTTGTGCAACCACTATGGAGGTCTGTCTGGCGATATCTTAGAAATCTTGGAATAACTTTGCCTCAGGACCCAGCCATACCACTTCTGGGTACACACCCAAAGGACACCTCACGGAGTCATAGGGAAGTCTCCTCATCTATGTTCATAGCAGCCTTATTTGTAATAGCTAGAAATTGGAAACAACCCAGATGTCCCTCAACTGAAGAATGGATTAAAAAACTGTGGTACATCTATACAATGGAATATTACTCAGCTATCAGAAACAAAGAAATCATGCAATTTGCAACCAAATGGATAGAACTAGAGAAGCTCATCCTGAGTGAGCTAACCCAGACTCAGAAGGATGCAAATGGCATCTATTCACTTGTAGTAGGATTTTAGCAATATCGTACAGGATATCTGTACTACAACCAACACAGCAAAAGGAACATGGACATAGACTTTTTTTTCTTTTTTCTTTTTCCTCTCTTTTTTGTTGCTGTTCTTTGTTTTTGTGGGTTTGTGTGTTTGTTGGTCTTTTTTTTAGTTTTCCCCCGTAGCAAGGAGACACCTTTCACTGGCAGTACTGCCTCGTAGGCCCCCGGTGTATGAAGAGGCTCTTGGCCCTCATATGTCTCCTGATCTGTGGTGAGAGACTGTTATTCAGGGACACTCCACCCCAGAGGAACAAGACGGAAGAGTCAGGGGGTAGAGCATGGGAGGGTGGGGCTGGGAAGCGAGAAAAGAGGACAATATGATAAGGATGTAACTGAAGCAACAAACAAATAAATTTATTAATTAAAAAAAAGCAGGTAACAATGTTAAAACACTGTAAATAAAATAAAGGATACAGCCATTCAACCTGGTTTTATAAACCTCCCAGTGTCGAAAAAACGTAGAGCTAAGGTAAAATACATGAGAAATGTGGTGTTAACCCATGCCTTTAACTTCAGCAGAGATGGGAGGAGCACCATAGAGTTAGTGGTCTTATAAATTCTCGAGTTACACGGAACAGGGTGGTGAGGTTGCACACCCTTAATCCCATCATTCAAGAAGAGTACACCCTTAATACCAACACACTAGAGACAGAAACAGGCAGATCTCAGAGATCAAGGTCAGCCTGATACAAAACAAACTCTAAATAGAGAAAAACTTCCATCCAGGAGTGGTGGAACACATCTTTAATCCCTTCAGATGGGAACCATAGGTCTTTGATCCCAATAATTAGAATGCAGAGACACACACATAGGATTTGGAAGGACCTAAGTTTAAAAGCTACTTACAAAAGGCCTACTCAATACAAACAAATTGTCTTTTGAGATCTCAAAATATATACACTAAAGCTGGTTTAGCTCCAAAATAACAAAATAATTTCTTCTTTAAACCAGATTGAAAGATAACACTTTATATATTGTCAAAAAACCAAATTTGCTTCAGGAGAAATATTACCTAACCCCCCTCTGGGTAATTGTCCCAGAGTTAGGATTAGGGCAGGCCTCTGTTCTTATCTTTGCAGGAGAATCAAAGCATCCATTCAAGGAACCCAGGGACAACTAGACATGGGAAACCTCAGCAGAAAACAGAATCAGACACCAAAGAAGGCAAGTGACCCAGATGATTCAGCCTGACAGACTCCCTCAATAGCTGTTTCCATCAAAAGTCTACAACCACAACAACTCAATATCGCTAAGACTGTTCAGCTCTATACAATGCCCCAGCCAGAACCTCAGTAAAGCCTGGAAGATCAGCTACTGCCTACAAACTCCTTAGGACATCTAAACAGCTGAGAACAGAAGGACTGAACATAAAAGGATTGTACTAACATTTTTAACAATTTTTCCATTTTGGTTCGGGCCCCAAACAGGTTTACTATGACCCAAATCAGCAGGAAGTCATTTTAAGAGAGCAACGTCCCATGCCCAGAGGGTGGGGAGGGTGTTTCTCCGCCCCCCCCCCTTTTGGTTATTTAAAGGATAACTGAAAACTCTGTTATTTAGGGGAAGAGATTACAAGCTGTTAAATGGTCCTGTTAATGGGTTTTGGAGGTTAGACCCAGGGACTTCCTTCTTTCCCTTTTCTGTATCCTTCTTTCTCTCCTATGTAGGAGTGCACAGACTTGAGAAAAACGAGACATAGACATAGCACAGGAAGGACCAAGAAGAAGGGACAGATTATTGAATATGCCCTTATACCTTTGTATATTGATACAAATTAGTAGTATATTTGGCTAAAGTGGTATTGACCATTGTTTATTGTGCAAAAATAAGATTGTATTGGACTACGTCAGTATTGATCTTTGTATATTGATACAAAATTAACATTATAGTTGGCTATAATGGTATTGACCCTTGTATATTGACGTAATATTATGTTTGTATTGGGCTACATAGGCATTGATCTTTGTATATTAATACAAAATTAAGAGTATATTTAGCCACATTTGAATAGATCTTTGTATATTGATACAAAATTAAAGGTAACGCTTCCTAATGGTATCATACCTAGAGATACTTAAAAATGAAATGTGAAGCTCTGGCCTCTTGATACCAACCGTCTTAAACTGTTTAGGATAGTTAAGAAAAACAAACTCCTAGTCATGCAAGCATGTCACTTTGTTAGCTACTATGACAGTCTAGCACAGATATTCTCTAAGCTACTCAGTAATCAAGTTGTTAAGAGACAAGCAACATTTGCTTATCTAAATACAAGAGATGGATAGGGCATCTTCAAAAACCCCAAGAGGTCTGCAGAATATGGCATTCAAAGATGTTGTCTTAAATTAAGATTTTTTTTTTTGATATCGAGACATATCAGCTCCTGACAGCACCCCCTATTCTACTCCAAGTAGAAGATAAGCATCGAAGAATCTCCAATGTGCGATGGTTGAATTAGTGGCAAGCCTATCTCTTGGCATGAAAAAACTCCTTGCTTCAACTGCAGACAGACTGCTGTCCAAAAAGGACAAAACTTGGTAGCAGGGAAGTCGACAGCCTAGCTCTGCCAAGACAGAGTAGGTAAGTCCTTTATAATCCCTGCTCTACAATAAATGTCTGTCAGAGAAACAGGACCAAAAGGCTGAAGACTGATGCTGGAATGTATGGAAAGAAAATGGGAACTGTCCAGGCAGTCACTGGTATGTCATTTCTTAATTTTGGAAGCTGCAGGCCCTGCACTTCCTATATAATCAGATATATTTATCCCTCTCAGTTCTCTGAGGTGGTTGAAGAATAGACAGCTAGAGTCTCATAGTTAAATTTTGAGTTGTTTAGGAATCAAGAGGGTGTTCTAGATCTAAGAAGATAGTTATAATAGTGATGCAAGTTAGTATGAAAGCTGAGTCAGTTACAGAACTTTAAACTCATGGAGATGGTTAGATGGTAGAATGTTAAAGTCAGGGGCCAAATATGTATGAACTGGACATTGGGAATGTATACTGGGACATTTAACTCTTATAAATGTGGCATATTTATTTCTGTTGTTTTGTATAGTGTTTACTGTTATAAGAGAAGGAACCATTTGTTGGACTCAAAGGGGAAGCTGTTGGGGGGAAGAGGGTGGAAGGGTGGGACAGGAAGGAGGAATAGGGAAGAGTTTGTGACTGAGATGTAACTTGAAGAAAAAAAATAAAGTATTTAATAAAAAAAAAAACATTTTCTCCATATAGATTAAAACATATTTCCTCTAATTTTAGACAATCCAATTAAATGAAAATATTCAATACTTAAAAAAAAAAAAACAGATACACTAAATCTAACAGAAGAGATAACGGGGCAAAGCCTTGAACTCATGGGCTCAGGAGACAACTTCCTGAACAGAACACCAATAGCGCAGGCTCTAAAACCAACAATCAATAAATGGGACCTTATGAAACTGAAAAGCTTCTGTAATGCAGACACTGTCATTAGAACAAAATGGAAGCCTATAGATTGGGAAAAGATCTTCACTAACTCCACATCCGACAGAGGACTAATATCCAAAATATATAGAGAACTCAAGAAATTAAACACCAAGAAACCAAATAATTCAATCAAAAAACCAAGAATTCTCAAAAGAGGAATCTATAAAGGCCGAGGGACACTTGAAGAAATATTCAACATCCTTGGTGATCAGGGAAATACAACTCAAAATGACTCTGAGATTCCATCTTACAATTGTCAAAATGGCTAAGATCAAAAACGCGAAAGACAGTACAGGCTGGCAAGGATATGGAGAAGGAGGAATACTCTTCCATTGCTGCTGGGCATGCAAACTTGTACAACCACTTTGGAAATCAATCTGGTGATATCTTAGAAAATTGGAAATATTTCCACCTCATGATCCAGCCATACTACTCCTGGGCATATATCGAAAAGATTCTCCTCCAAACAACAAGGACATCACCTCAACAATGTTCATAGCAGCTTTATTCATAATAGCCAGAAGCTGGAAACAATCCAGATGCCCTTCAACCGAAGAATGGATTAAAAAACTGTGGTACATTTACACAATGGAATACTACATAGCTATCAGAAGCAAGAAATTCATGCAATTTGCAACCAAATGGATGAAACTAGAAAAGCTCATCCTAAGTGAGCTAACTCAGACTCAGAAAGATACACATGGCATCTATTCACAGGACAACCAATCTACAACCCACAGACCCAAACAAACAGGAATGTAGCATATGTATCTGATGAAAAACTCCACCCAGCAGTGAGTCACAGACCCTACTGTTGTTAGTGGAACACCTTACCCTAGACGGGCTGCCATATCAAGACCCAGTACAAGAGGAAGCACTTATCCCTCAGGTGACTGATGAACTGAGGGGGTTTGATATGTGGGTTCCCCTCATTTGAGGAGAAGGAGAGGACAGAGAAAAGGAGAGGGAAGGAGGCAGGGAGGGGTGGCCTGGAGGGAAGGTGGGAGGTGACTATGATCGAGATGTAACTTGAAAAACTAAATTAATAATGAAAAAAAGAAAAATTAAGAATTTAAAAATTACTAAAGTTTAGGTTTAAGAAAAATATTACATATAGCATCAGAATAAAATACATGTTATCAAATATTTATACCTACAATTGTTTGAGATAAAATGTGCTGTCACAGTTCAATTTGTTTAACTTGTTTAAATGTCTCATGAAAATAAATTAAAATGCCTAAAAAGAAAAAGCAAGCTGATTGGTCTATAACTTAGGCAGGAAAAAGGAACGAGGAGTTCTGGTAGAAAGAGAGGATGATGAATTAGTGCCAGGCATAAGGAAGATTCACCCTGGGACACTGAGGAGGACAGAGGCATGAAGCAGAAATCAATAACTAGACACTCGGCCAAACTTAGATGAGAATAAATGATATAATTAAGTTATAAGCAAGTCAGGACCAGCCAAAGCTATTTTGGCAAGGTGTTTGTAAATACTATAAGTTTCAAAGTAGTTATTTCAGGGGACAAAGGGTGGGGGGGAACCTTCAGTTACATACACACAAACAGGAATTCTAATATTCTCAGTTTCCATCTGTCATTCTCTTAGGTGGTTAAATATGGAGTTGAGTAGCCAAGCTTTTAAGTGTTCTATGAAGATTAGACCAAGCCAAGATTAGCAATATGATGTTATGAGCTACAGAAAAAGCTATATTTCTGAAAGTCGTATCACCCATTTCTACAATAGGAACTCTACAAGTTAAACAGACTACTCATAGTACATTTTTCCAGCCTTCAGGCATTTGGAAAATATCCAGGTGAGGTGCTGTATGTCTGGAACCCTTATACTTGGGATATGTAGGCAGGTGAATGAGGAGCCTTAAGACTAACCTTGGCTGTAAAATAAGTTCAAGACTAGCCTAGGCTATGTGGCCCCTGTCTTTTGATGGGTGAGGATGGTTGTTATTATTGTTGTTTTTTGGTTTTTGAGACAGAATATCACATACTCCAAGCTGGCCATGAACTCCCTATATGGCCAAACAACAAAGTCAATGGAACACTAGGGAAAAAGTGGCTGCGCCCTCTTACTCGCTCATTCATCAGACATATAAAAATTTGATGAACATTTTCCTTAAATAGAGTATTCAAAAAGTTCACATTTTGTAATTCTCTGGTTGTCTTCTCTGATTACTCAGAACAAATATTTTGATGTAAACCTTTTAGCCCCAATATTCCTATCCTAGTGACTTTAATAAAGAAAACAGCATACATAAATTGAAGTATTTACATACATAATAAGGATGCCTTTTTGTCCTGACTCTTGACAAAACTATTTCTGATCTGAAGTAGATTCTTTTTGTTAAAACAACTTAGATGTCACTAGAATGCCTCATGGTATGAAAATAGTCATGTGAGGATAAAAGCATATGACATATTGGCAATTTTGAAGAATAAAAGGATACAATGTTCATAAAGAAAGCCACAGCAGAATAACGAATTACCTGACACCAGGCTATCATCTTCACATCACCACTATCAGCTAACAATTACTCTGTGTCTAGATCTATAGCATTATATGTCAAAAACCATTTACACACCTGAGTCAGACTCCATTATCAATGGTAAATAATGGACTAATAGACCATTGGGCAAACTCTCTTAATAGAGTAATCAAGCTATCGTGGTTCAAAAATGAAGAAACAATGATGAAGATGAACTTCAATTATTAGTTTATTTTAAGCATGAATAGAGGTAAAGTTGGTTAACAGACATAACAATTGTATAATTAGATAGCGACACACAAAATTTAAAGTAGAAAATTAAGCTCTAGTTATGAAAGCAGAGTGTGTGCTGAGTAAAGAAAGGCCCATCACAATCTTTTCCCATAAGCAGTGTGATAGCAGTCATGTGACTGGGGGAAGAACCAACATATAACACCTGCTGGTTATTCTTTATTTCTACTCCTTCGACACTCTTCTACACATAAAGATAAGTTGATTATATGCTACTTTTATTCTAAATCATTAAAGGGTTAAAAAGACTAAGGTTTCATTTGATTTTGCTGTATTTGTTCACTAATCAAAGGAAGAACTTTCTAAAGCAAGAATCCATACTATCTATAGATGGTTCATACCTGTAACCCTAGTTTCCTGGAAGGCAACCTTTCCAGTAAGACTGAAAACTTGATGGCATACTGGGCAGCCTAGGTGCCTAGGAGACAAAGGACATCATACTTCTTTTAGGCATCTGTCTCCTCACACCCCTCTTGTCTAGGAGAATTCTCGTTGTTTTTGGTTTTCTATGGCCTTGACTTCCTAGCATACCCCTACTGACTATTGTAAAGCAGGGTCCTGCCATGTAGTTCAGGGTCACCTTGAACTCACACTGGAAATCCTCTTGTTCAGTGTTGGGATCACCTACATATGCCATCCAGTGATGACATTCTTTTAGATGCACTAGTCAACTGTACCCTAGAATGAGCACAATTCACATTTTGATGTTTTTTCTTGATTAGACTTAAGCTGCTTTGTTATTATTGTTTGATAAGAGTGTCATTAAAATTATGTACCCTTCTTTGTGTTTTAATCTACATTACACTGGTATGTCTTAGTGCAGATGAAGGTTGACCTTGACTGCTGGTGAAGGTGGTATCTGACAGGTTTCCTTCCGTATGAAATTACTGCTATTTCTTATGTAATGAGGATATCCTGACAGATATTTTAATACTATGTAAATATATAGTTTCTTTTTAAATGGAGGTGATTCTATAGGATTTTAGAGAGAACTAAATTATGTGAAATATAATTTCAGGCTGTTTTTGATATACTTAAACTCTACTTGATGAAATATTTCTCTTAAATTCAAAATACAAAGAAATATTCTTTTCCCCTGAAACACTACTGATTGGCCAAGCAAGATGTGACCACTAGCATATGCATGGCAATTCGGTTATGGACACAGCCAACTGTTTTCTAATTGGATTTGAGGTCTGCTCCACAGGACAGAATTCACTTCTGGTTCTGCCAACCTGATCAAAAGCCCATGACTTAGAAGGTCATAGTGGGGAAACTACAGCTGTTATTTTGCTAAATGGATATGATAAGCCTATTAAAATTATTTTTAAAATTTTTGCTTGTTTGCCCTCAAAATAATTAGGCCTATGCCCTGTGTTGGTTAGTTTTATGTCAACTTAAAACAAGAGGACTTTCCGTTGAGAGAGAATGTCTCCATAAGACTCTATAGACAAGGCTACTGGACATTTTCTTGATGGACTGATGTGGGAGGGCCACTGTGGTTGGTGCCAACCCTCGGCAGGTCATCCTAAGTTATATATAAAAGCAGGGTGGGTACACCATGAGGAGCAAAGCAGTAAGCAGAGTTGCTCCATGTACTTTGCTTCAATTCCTATCTACAAGTGACTGCCTTGAGTTCCTGTTCTGATTTCCTTCAACGACTGAATGTGTCCTGGGAGTTGTAAGCTGAAATAAAACCTTTTTCCCAAGTTGCTTTTGACCATGATGCTTTTATCCCATCAATAGAAACCCTAACTAAGACATGTCCATATAGTTGTACTGTCAGCTCCGATCAGAGATGCTTCTTTTCTCAGTGGCAACCAGTTACTGAAGGGAGTCATAGTTGGTCAAAGCATTGTCGATAAGTGAATGGTAAATGTTCATCCATAAATGAGACATGTATATCATCCCCCCTCCAAGGCTCAGGAAATATCATGGAATAGAGGGCAGCAAGATTGTTAAGAGCCAGAGCATGGAGTAGAGTGCTTTGGAACACTATTTTCTGGACATCAAATGACTATTCACTCTTGAACTAACAAAAGCTATGACTACCTGATGAGACCTGCTCATAATTGGGTCCATCAATAGATATCTTGTTATGAAGTAGGTAAGATTTCAAAAGATCCAATCCTACCTGAAGAGCTATTGGCAGTTAAAGTTCATGGAGTGGTGGTAAGAGGAGACATTTTCTCTAATGGCAGAGACTGGTGGAGTACATAAATAATTTCGCATCTACCTGTGCTCAGTGAAACTCACTGGGTCACCACTACCACCAACAAAAACAAACAAAACAAAACAATGACAACCAAAATGAAACAGGAAAGTAGAAGGGGAATTCATTGGCAAGAAAAGGTAGATTGGCTGGAATGGCAAGAGTAACAGGAGATGGATGTACTCAAAGTATATCATATACATGTATGAAGCAGTCCTTAACTGCTGAGCCATCTCTCCAGCCCAATACAAATACTTGGAAAGATCATTTTGTTTTCTTGATGTATTCAGTTAATATTAATCAACTGTGACAGCAAAAAAATGACATAATTGAAACATTACTTACATAACTACGGCTCTTAAGGATATCAGATGAACTAGTGGTGAGGATTTTGTCTCCTTCCAAACCAATTACTCTTTTACAAATATTTGATTTTGGATCACTTGGGCTTTTTGCAATTACAATGTCACCTCTGAAAGGGGAGGAGGGAAGGAAAAGAAGTATCAATATTATTACTAAGCATAACCACATACATAGACTGCTTGAATAATTTTATAAGGTAAGAAAGACACACCCTTTATCCTATCATATATTTACCCTGCCATACATTTATCATGTTTGGAAACCATTATAATTGATATTTAAGGTAAGAACACAATCAGAGTCATAAAAATTCCATATAAAATTACTGATAATTTCAAATTATCTCATGAGAATTACAACCACTGTATATAATTTCTGTATCCAATTCTAGAGCACTAAAAATGAAGAAATATTATCTATTCCCAAAAATTCAAAAATTAAAGAATAACAATATGTAAGTTATATAATTCACATAAGTCATAATGTACACTACAGACTTACATTTGAGGGGGGAAAATTAGACAAGTAAAACACTAAAAGCTACACAAACATACTCTATAAAATAGGGTATGATGTCAAATATGTACTATGAATCTTGTTACATATGGGAGGAGTGAGTCATGGAAGAGGTAACATTCTACATGGTAAAAGACAAAGAAGAGAGTTTTATTCCAGGCATGGTGATGCATATCTATAATCTCAAAACTCAAGAAAGGGAAGAATTAAAATTTGGAGACTAGTTTAAATTACAAATCATTTTCAAGGCCAATCAGAGCTACATAGTGAAATTATGTTTCCAAACACCCCCACCTGCACACTTATCACACCCATAGGGGTGGGGGTGGAGGGGTAAGATGAATGATATTCCAACCAAACAGAATGTACTGCTTTTTCTGTAAAAAACAAAGAATTTAGGAATTGTGTTAACATTTTTCAATATTTAACATTAACTAACTATATGCAACTCCAGATATAATTTATACTTTGATGTTATTTATAAAAGATACACATATCAAAACTCATAAAAATCCACAATAATGAAAGGAAGCTTATAATTCAGAAACCTAATCATTGGGTTAGCCACAGCAAAGCATGCCTATTTTCCCATCAGATGGAGGCTGAGGGAACTTCAAGCCCAACTTGGGCTATGCAGTAAGTTGCAGGAAAATCTGGGCTACAAGATAAGACTCTGTCCTAATATACCCACACTGAAGAAAGAATAAAGAACCCCCAATTACTGCTACACTATGAGTACTCAACAACTTGTAAGCATTTTGGTAGCTGCCACCCTAAGTTAAGAGAGTTATGGATATTCTCAATTATAGAGTGGCTTGTCAGGCATACAGGAGGCCCCAGATTTATTCTCCAGCAACAAGAAAATGACAAATGATGAGACTAATTGGGTTTAGGAAAAGGTCAGACAATTTTTTCCCGTAACAGCTAAATCAAAGAGCAATTCATAAGGTAGATTTTATGTAAAGGAATAAAGGACACCATCTTATAATTTTATAGGCAATGTAGAAATAGTATTGACAATAACCACATTATCATGCTTCTCTTTCTAAAGCTGAATGGTATGAAGCCAATTCAGTTCTATAACTGGGCCAGGAAACCATTCTTTTCTTTTGAAATGTTAGCAGAACTACCCACATGAAACATTTTGCAATGACTTTCAGGCCATGAAAGCCTATCTAGTATGAATTTGAAAGAAGATAAACATCCTTTCTGCCTACTAGATGGGTGAGCTGTTCAAATGTCAATGTATCACTCACTCATCATATCATTGCTGTAATGCATAGCATCCCTTACAAAGTAGATATCCGTTAGCTATTTGTTATAAGTATTAGTAATAGGAGACTGATTGTCTCAGGTATGAGGAATCTCTGAAACTAATGGACAAGAGTCCTGTGGATTTTAGATACCACATGTGCAGACTTTCTTCTTGCACAAAATGGAAGTCTGGTCTCCTCTCATAAATAAACAGCCAGCAAAAAGGGTCAGAAATTCATCCTACTAGAATCTGTCCTAAGCTGCTACAAATAGAGTGAGGGGAGTAATATTTTCAAAGTAGCAGTACTGGCTGCCTTCCTTGATTCTAAAAGTTATTTTGCCATGTTTCATATGAAAACCAGACACCAAGATACTTTACACACTAACAAGACCTCAGAATGAACAGAGCACAAAATGAAATCTTTAAAGAATCTTAATTTCCTGAATGTACTTATTTCTATTACTCACCTGATTACAAAGAGTATTTTAAATAAAACAACATGGAGATATTTATTCAAAAACTATCAGCTGGCCCAAGGCACTGCTAAAGATATTGAAGGGTTTCTATGTCACTCGCATGCAGCAGCAGCTTGCCTTCATGCTACAGTGAGGCTAAGTCACTAGGCTATTTTGGCAGAAGTGAGAAAAGCAAATGGAGATAACTAAGCCAGTTGTGTAAGTTTTAATTTATGATCCCCAAATCTACAAGTATGCTTCTCGAAGTTATAACAGGAAAAAGATCTAAACAACTTCCTTGGGATTCTATTAGACCATTACAGTTTGACTAAGAGAATTTTGTAAACAGCACCAAGGGTTAGTAAAAGTGCAAAGGAAAGAACAGTTTCATACAATTCTCGGTTTTTCAATACTGGGAAATGGGCTACAAAGAAGGTGAACAGTGCCTAGCCTTTCTTTCTACACTAAATACCAGTAGTGGGAATGAATCATTTGTAGGTCACTGAGATAAAAGCTGGCTCAGACTTTTTCTAATTATATAAAAAAATTTTAGAAAGGTATACTTTAGAAAATAAACTAAGTTACTATTTGACATTCATTCAATGGAAACTCAAAATCATGGTGTCCCTTGAGTAGCACAAGGTTTTGACCCATTTTGGAATACAGTTTTAGAAAATTTAGTAACAAACAGTATTCACTTACTCAACTTAATAATTAATCTATCAGTCTGGAGATCCACATCGGACCCAATTCTTCAGGCCTAACTCCTCATTCTCAGCACACACAAAGCCATAACCTACAAATCACTGAGTAATTATCATGTCTCTGTACAAAGAATAAGCCGGATAGTCCTCAATGCTACCTACAACACTGATGTGGCGAGCAATGCAATCCATAAGGCTCTTGTTCCTGATGAAAAACATTTTAGGGACCTATAAAGAGAATCAGGCTTTCACATATACTTTAATAAGGACTGCTAACTGTCCTGGATGATAAGTGAAGAGACACAGTGACCACAGACACTGTGTTGACTATTAAATGTTCTCAATTAAACAGAAGATATTCAAGATTTTTGTCTACTTATTACTTATTAACACAAAGTTAGAAATTACAGAAAAATAGTTTATATCCCCTTCACTATCCACGATAGAAATTTACCTTTGGATGCCATAAAAACGTCGGCTAAGATTTTCTGCAAATACAATATCTGAATTTTGAATTGTGGGTTCCATTGATGGTCCAGAACACTGAAAAGAAAGGTAATCTTCTGAGCTCAAATCTCTTTAAATTTACAGAAATCATTTAGGTGGGCTTAAGAGAAAGAAAATTGGATACGTGTTTTCCTGAAAACAGACCATATTATAATTGTTTGACATTACTTTACAAGACATACACAAAGTAACATCATTACTTATAATTTTTGGCCACCCTACAGAATACTAAAGTCCATGAGGAGCACTGGGACCTTGCCTCAGTTTCCCAGCTATGTAACTCTCCACTGCCAAGAGAAGTACTTAGCATAATGTTAATGCTTGACACATTTGTTGTATGAATGAAGGACTTTTTGGTTTTCTCAAACATCACTTCATGCCCATTGTGGCAATATTTTTTTGTTTATTTATTACTTTAAGTTACATCTCCATCACAGTCCCATCCCTCTACCCCTCCCAGTCCCACCCTCTCACCCTTCTCCCAGAACTCATAATTCTTTGTTTTAATAATTAGGCTACAATTATGAAAACTACAAAGTATAACATACATTCCCAATGTCCAGTCCATATATAATTTGCAACTGATATTAATATTCTATTACCTATCACCATGAGTTCAAAGTTCTATACCTCACTAATTTTCCATCCTAACTTGCATTACTAACTTAAAAACATCTTCTTAGACCTAGAACATCTTTTTAATTCCTAAACAACTTAAAATTTAACTGTGAGCCTATAACTACCTAGTCTTCAACCACATCAGAGACCTGAGAAGGATAAATATATCTGAATAAACAGGAAGTGCAGAGCCAGCAGCTTCCAAAACTAAGAAATGACCATTGTGGCAATTTTTAAAGCAACATTATATTGTTCCCTCTCTGAGATCTTACATACCCTCTTTCAGGAAAAAGCTCACTCAGTATGACAGAGCTGCAGCTTTTATTTTCTACTGAAAAGCACCAACAAAGTAAGATGTACTCTAAAGTCATGTCTTCTGTATGTCTGAAAAGAACAACCTGGATATATGCCTAACTTTGGAGTAACAATTGCCATTTAAAAATATAAAGAAATACAGTTGCCATCTATTCTAGCATTTATCTGTAAATACAATCTTTTACTCAAAACAGGCAACATAATAAACATTTAAATAAAATAATAAATAACAATGAAGTTTAGGTTTGCTACTTCCAGAAGTACCAATGTCATTGTCAAGACGTAAGGGAAGGAGTGTTAGCTTAATACATTTATATCCTTTAACTTCAACTCAAATAAGGGTTATTATAACTATCAGTCTTTTAGGGTAAACTAATGTAAAAATAACAACAACCCCCAAAAATCTATTGGCTGTCCAGTCAGCCAAATATTGTTTTATTTACATAACAAAGATTTGAACATTCTGAGTTTTCAGATTTGTGATGTGATACTGAGAACAGACATTGGTTGGCGAAACCGGTATTAACATTTTATTACTGATCTTATCAGAACAATCATGTGCTTGAATGACAAATTTGGTAGTTATGAGTAGTTTTAAATATCAGAAAAATTTGTGTTGAAATTCTCCCTCTCGTATGGGACTAACTAACTATGGGACATGGAATGAGTTAGCTCTCTGGGTCTAAGAGTTTCCTCTTGAGTAGAATGAATTCCTCACACAAGTTCAGCAAACAATGTAAGGTAAGAAGTTAACAGCATCAACCATATTCTAGAAACCACAAAGAGCACTCAAATGATTACCATTTATAGTCAGGTTACTGAGGATTGTTTGTGCCCTGCTAACTACAGAATATAAAATAAGGATTCAATGGTTCTTACATTTTATTCTGGTGCAGATGCAAACATACTCTTTTTGCTTGTTTGTTTGTTTTTTATTATTTATTTACATTTGTGTGTGTGTGTGTGTGTGTGTGTGTGTGTGTGTGTGTATGTATGCATGCATGTGTGTGAGTGAGCGCAAGCTTGCACACATATGTATATATACTTGTACTTGCTGAAGAGTGCCCACAAAGGTCAAAAGAAACTTGTGAGAATCAGTTCTCTTTCCATCATGTGGATTTTGGGTATAAGACTTGGCGGCAAGCACATTACCAGCTGGGCCATCTCACTGGCCCTGTTGGTTTTTGAGACAAGATTTGTTGGGTTTTGTGGCTGAGGAGAGATGAATGGGGGATACTTTTGACAGAGCCTTATTATGAATCCCAGGGTAGACTTGAACTCAGTATGTAGCCGCCCAGCCTCACCTTGAACTCGCAATCTACTGCCCTCACCTTCCAGGTATGGGTCACCTCACCCAGTTCCAAACACACCTTCAATCACAACATTGAGAGAGATTTTATGATTTAATTTTCATGAAATGACTTCAAGCATTTTTTTTTAAAACCTATGTCTCCTTCCATTAAAAAAACCTGCATTTTAAAATGAAATTCCTAAATCTAGAAACTTACCATTACAACACCACCGACGTATTCAAAAGCACAATGAGCTATACAGCCGTACTGAATGGTATAGCCAGCCAGTCGAAAAACCTTTCCCAGAACACCACGAAACATAGTTCGATGTTGACTTTGCCACCACCAGCCTGACGGTGAAGTTCAAAAAGTTTCATGATCAGCATTTCTTAAAACAATTCAGAAAAAAGCTCTACTGTAAAATCTCACTATACACAAGATGCATTAGCTGTATCCAATATAGTTAACACAGATCAGTTTATTGCAGCTGTTACTGATCATTTCAATGACTGAGTTCATGACTTAGTCCCCAGCATCTCAAAAAACACACTTTAATCTCATTACTAAGGAAAAGGTCCTGATGAGAACGAGCACACCAAAACATCTCACTCAATCCTTGGAATCTTTA
>CAJQZJ010032130.1:8809150-8853453 GCA_907164525.1 Lophiomys imhausi
TGAGAACGAGCACACCAAAACATCTCACTCAATCCTTGGAATCTTTAAACAACGTAACTTTAGAACCCTCCAAAACCACACAGAGAGACATTATTAAAAGTTAAATCCCCCTCCCTCTCCCACACCTGGACACTCACACACACACACACACACACACACACACACACAGAGAGAGAGAGAGAGAGAGAGAGAGAGAGAGAGAGAGAGAGAGAGAGAGAGAGGGAGGGAGGGAGGAGGCAGAGAAAGACAGTACCATTATCCTTTTATTACATATCTCTCTCCTCATTCAATTACTGAACTTAAGGCTATTTTTTATGTATATTTAGTACTTCAAGTTACATCTTAATCACAGTACCCTCTTTCCACCCCTCCCAGTGCCACCCTCCCACCCTCTCCTCCCTCTCCCACCCACCCCATTTCTCCATTGTGGAGTGTCCCTACATATCAGCCCCTCTCAGTTCAGCAGTCATATGAGGGCTAAGAGCTTCTTCTTCCATTGGAGGCCTACATGGCAGCACTCCTAGGGCAAACTGTCCCACTGATAGTTAACAAAGTCTATGTTCCCAATCTTTTTGGTGTGTTGGTTGTAGGATAGTTATCCTGTACTACACGACTAAAATCCGAGTATAAGTGAGTAGATGCCCATCATTGTGAATCTGGGTTAGCTCACTGAGGATGAGCTTTTCTAGTTCCATACATTTGGCTGCAAATTGCATGATTTCCTTTTTTCTGATAGCTGAGTAGTATTCCATGGTGAAAATGTACCACAGTTTTTTATCCATTCCTCAGTTGAGGGACATCTGGGTTGTCTCCAGTTTCTAGGTATTACAAATAAGGCTGCTATGAACACAGATGAGGATATGTCCTTGTGGTTTGGTGAGGAATCATTTGGATGTATACCCAATCCAGAAGTGATATGGCTGGGTCTTGAGGTAGAGCTATTCCAAGTTTTCTAAGATATCACCAGACTGATTTACATAGTGGTTGTACAAGTTTGCACTCCCACCAGCAATGGAGGAGTGTTTCCCTTTCTTCACAACCTCGACAGCATTTGCTGTCATTTGAATTTTTGATCTTAGCCATTCTGACAGGTGTGAGATGGAATCTGAGTCAGGTGTGAGATGGAATCTGAGTTGCATTTCTCTGATGATTAAGGATGTTGAGCATTTCTCAAATGCTTCACTGCCATTAGAGGTTCCTCCTTTGTGAATTCTCAGTTTAGCCCTGGTTCCCATTTTTTGAATGGATTATTTGGTTTCTTGGTGTTTAATTTCTTGAGTTCTAAGGCTATGTTTTAAACTATTAATAAAATCCAACTTTGCTTCATATCCACATATCCTGAAATTCTTTTCTGTAGCACAGATACCCCAGCTTTACCTGAGAGGACGTTTCAGAAAAGAATTCCAGTTCTAATACACAGTAGCACACTGCTGGGTTTCCTGCTGTTGCTGGCAGCTACTGACTAATTTAAAGAACATACAAGTACTATGAAAAGGTACAAATACTATATATTTGTTGTTTTAGTGTGTGTGTCAATGTGGGTAGATGCATGCTGTGGCAGACATGTGGAAGTTGGAGAACAACTTTCAGTAGTCAGTTCTCTCCTTCCACCATGGGTTCAAGGCATTAAACTCAGATCATCTACCTTATGTGGTCAGATAAGCCTTTTTAACTGCTGAGCCATCAGGACTATAGATTTTTAAACGTATACAATTTTTGTCCTTTTTTTTTTTACATTTATTTATTACTTCAAGTTACATCTTCATTACCACCTCTTCTCTCCACCCCTTCCCGGTCCCACCCTGCCATCCTCTACACCCTCTCCCACCTATCCCACCCCTCCAGTGTGGGTTGCTTCCATGTATTCCCTCAGTTCATTAGTCACATGTGGTCTAAGAGCTTCTTCTTACACAGGGGGCATACATCGCAGTTCTACTAGGGTGGAGTGTCCCACTAACAGGTAACCAAGTGTGTGTTCCTGTTCTTTTGAGTCTATTGGTTGTTGGATGGTTATCCCGTACTATATGGCTAAAATCCAGTGATAAGTGAATATAATTCATGTGCATCTTTCTGAGTCTGGGTTAGCTCACTCATGATGAGCTTCTCTAGTTCATTCCACTTGACTGCAAATAGCATGATTTCTTTGTTTCTGATAGCTGAGTAATATTCCATTGTGTAAATGTACCACAGTTTTTGTTTTTATCCATTCTTTGGTTGAAGGACATCTGGGTTGTCTCCAGTTTCTAGCTATTACAAATAAAGCTGCTATAAACATAGTTGAGGAAATGTCTCTGTAGCTTGGTGAGGAATTAAATCAAGTCATTCCCATATCTATTCCTTTCTTTTGAATGACAAAAGCTCTTCCTTCCCAAAACTCAAACTCTTGCCCAGCACAGTTCCCACCAGCCCCCATGAGGTTCATGAGGGTCAGCTATGTCTGTCTGCCTTCCTGAGTCCTAACTCAGAAAAGCTGGTAAATTTTTTTGTTCTGTTTTGACTCTTTCTAATGCTTGTATGTCTTTTTGGTACTTTAGACTTCCTTTCTCTAAAGACCCCCTCCTTGCTATGTGGCTGGCTGCTTGTCTACCATATGGCTGACTTCATGACAGCTTAACTGAAGTGGCTTGGCTTTTCCCTTGCCTCCACTCTCATCCTAAAGCAGTTACTAAGATTACAGTTTGCCTTTGGGGTTTTTCTTTTAAATTCTAATAAAAATTTCCTCTTTGAATAACCTTTACTTTGCTTTACTTTCAAACATCTCCTGACTTTTTTTTTTCCTTTATGGGAGGAGAAAATGAACCACCCTGCTGACCTACTAGATAGTATCACAGCTTCATAAAGAGAGAAGTCTTACACTCAAGACCTATGCTATGTACTGTGGTGGGGCTAGTGATAGCATTTAGCAGCATAGGGATCTTGAAATAGCAAAACCCTGGACTTTCAGGTAAAAGATTTACATCTGGATGTGGCGAGTCCTTGGGAGCCACCAAAGGCAGATGATATTTTTGATCATGGGATCAGATGATGCACTGTTTTGGGGGCGTGCCCTACAAAGCCCAACAGGAACCATAGCAACAAGAGCCCGGAGTTCACACCAAGATCTTTGTGATGCATTATGACTCCAGGGATTTAAAGTAGGAAGCCTACAATAGATAAAAAAAGACTAAAAAATAGAAAAAAATATAACTAATATATAAAAATAAATAAAAGTTAAAAATTAAAAATAAGAAGTCTATGTCCAAGTTCCCTTTGGTGTGTTAGTTGTAGTATTGACACCTTCTACTATATAGCTAAAATCCTACTATAAGTGAATAGATGCCATATGTGTCCTTCTGAGTCTGGGTTAGTTCACTCAGGATGAGCTTTTCTAGTTCCATCCATTTGGATGCAAATTGCATAATTTCATTGTTTCTGATAGCTGAATAATATTCCATTGTGTAGATGTACCACAGTTTTTTAACCCATTCTTCGGTTGAGGGACATCTGGGTTGTTTCAGGTTCTAGCTATTACAAATAAGGCTGCTATAAACATAGATGAGGAAACTTCCTTATGATTCCGTGACGAGGCATTTGGGTGTATACCCAGAAGTGGTATGGCTGGGTCCTGAGGCAGAGCTATTCCAAGTTTTCTAAGATATCGCCAGACTGACCTCCATAGTGGTTGCACAAGCCTGCACTCCCACCAGCAATGGAGTAGGGTACCCCTTTCTCCACACCCTAGCCAGCATGTGCTGTCATTTGAGTTTTTGATCCTAGCCATTCTGACAGGTGTGAGATGGAATCTCAGAGTCGTCTTGAGTTGCATTTCTCTGATGATTAAGGATGTTGAGCATTTCTTCAAGTGTCTCTCAGCCATTAGGTATTCCTCCTTTGTGAATTCTCTATTTAGCTTTGTCCCCCATATTTTGATTGGATTATTTGGTTTCTTGGCATTTAATTTCTTGAGTTCTTTGTAGATTTTGGATATTAGCCCTCTGTCAGATGTGGGGTTGGTGAAGATTTTCTCCCAGTCTGTAGGCTGCCGTTTTGTTCGAATGACAGTGTCCTATGCCTTACAGAAGCTTTTCAGTTTCATGAGGTCCCATTTATTGATTGTTTATCTCAAGTCATGAGCTGTTGGTGTTCTGTTCAGGAAGTTCTCGCCTGTGCCAATTAGTTCGAGGGTTTCTCCCACTTTATCTTCTAGTAGATTTAGTGTGACCGGCCTTATGTTAAGGTCTTTGATCCACTTGGACTTAAGTTTTGTACAAGGTGATAAGTATGGGTCTAGCTTCACTGATGGTACTGCTTCATAGATCCCCAATGAATGAAGAGGCTCTTGGCCCTCATACGACCTCTCAACTGAGATGAGGGACTGTTATATAAGGACCCCACCCCAGACAAATGGGATGGAAGGGTTAGGAGGTAAAGAAAAAAAATGAAATGTGATGTTTCGGCCTTTTACTACTAACTGTCATGAACTGTTTAGGATAATTAAGAAATGCAAACTAATGGTTATGCAAGCCAGTCATTCTGTTAGGTACTATGACAGCCTATTATAGTTACTTGCTAAGCTAATCAGAAATAAGCCTGCTAAGAGACAAGCAACATCTGCTTACCCTAATACAAGAGATAGATAGGGCCTCTTCAAAAACCTCAAGAGATCTGCATAATATGGCATTCAAAGATGTTTTCATAACTTTAGATTTTTTTATATCAAGACATATCAACTCCTGACAGCACCCCCTATTCTCCTCCAAGTAGAAGATGAGCATCGAAGAATCTCCAGTGGGAGATGATTGAATTAGTCGCAAGCCTATCTCTTGGTAGGAAAAGCCCCTTGCTCCAACTGTAGACAGAATGCTGTCCAAAAAGGACAAAACCTGGAAGTAGGTAAGTCGACAGCCTAGCTCTGCCAAGACAGGGTAGGTAAGTCCTTCATAACCCCTGCTCTACAATCAATGTCTGTCAGAGAAACGGGGCCAAACGACTGAAGATCGATGCTGTAATGTATGGAGAGAAAATGGGAACTGTCCAGGCAGCCACAGGTATGTCATTTCTTAGTTTGGGAAGCTGCAGACCCTGTACTTCCTATAAAATCAGATATATTTATCGCTCTCAGGTCTCTGAGGTGATTGAAGAACAGACAGATAAAGTCTCATAATTAAATTTTGAGTTGTTTAGGAGTCAAGAGAGTGTTATACATCTAAGAAGATACTTTTAAAATTGTGTTGCCAGTTAGTATGAATGTTGAGTCAGATATAGACCTTTAAACTCATGGAGATGTTTAGATAGTAGAACGTTAAAGTCAGGTACCAAATACATATGGACTGGTCATTGGGAATGTACGTTAAGCCATATAACCCTCATAACTGTGGCCTAATTACCTCTGTTGTACTGTATTGTATTTGTTATTATAAGAGAAAGAGCCATTTGTTGGACTGAAAGGGGAAACTGTAGGGGGAAATAAGATATACCTTAAACTTAAAAGAAAAAAAAAAAGGGAAGAGGATGGGGGGTTGAGGGTGGGAGGGTGGGACTGGAGGGGGAATAGGGAGGGGACTGTGATTGATATGTAACTTGAAGAAATAAAAAATAAAGGAAAAAAATTAAAAAAAAATAAAGTAGGAAGCCATGTGGCCTCGCCCCGCCTTTCTCTTCATCTTGCCAAGAGTTTTCACCATGCTCAGCTGCTTATCATCATCTTGTACCAACCTGCCATGGATCCAGGGACAGATACTCCCTGGTACTCTGGAGCATCTAGGCAGGGAGTTGTCTCCTCTCGGAGTCTGGGGGCATCGGATTGGACTAAAAACTGTAGCAAGACCCTTGGAGGCCCAAAGCATCTGAATGGTGAGCGTAGGAGACTTCTCATCTTGTAAATAATTGGGCTCTAGGACTGCAAGAGGCAATACTTGCTTGATATAAGGGCCACTCCATCTCAATGGTCGAAACAGATTAAATTTATAAACTGCCTTAAGATCTGACAAACAGTATTCATAGGCTTTAAGACTGAAGATTTGGTGAAAATCAACCACCTGGTACGGATCCATGCCCAGAGAATAAATCAGAGAAAAATATCCTTTTAAGAAACTTTAGGTTAATGTTAAATGTTTGTTTTATAGGGTTATATTAGAGTTAGGGTTTGGGTTTTAGGATTCAGAAACTTTATAAGTAATTGTTAGGTAACTGTTAAGTATTAATAAATATGTTTGATAAATAAAAATTTACTGTTACAATGTACTTTTCAGTTGACAGTTCACATCTATTCTTCATAGCATCCCATATGATGAACAGGGCAAGTCTGTCAAACATTTCCTTGAGTAGAGGAGGAAGTTATGGGATCCTGACTTATGTACAATAAGTCAGAAGTAAGGGAGGTCTTATGAGAAACTAACATTTGAAATAGAGGTAGCATTGAGGAGTAGAGGTGGCCTTTGTCTTGTGGAATAGAAAGCTCAAGGTAGTATCAAAACTGAGTAGAATTAAAGATAGCTAGGTATTATGATACTCTATAGACTTGCAGAAACACTATGTAAGGAGGGGAAGCAGTATATTTTCCTCAGAATACTCATCATCTACTGAGAAAATATAAGCAGACATCAGCATGCATGTGTGATAGAACTAAAAGAAAAATGATGAATGAAAAATGAAAAACAATACTCAAGTGACAGGAAACCTCAATCAAAGTCTCATGGAAGTTTGGGTTTTATTCGAAGAGTGATAGGAAACCACTGACCAGTCTTAAGCAGGAAGAGGAAGACGACTGCTCTGACATAGAGCTTTTAATACTGTTCTCATTGTTCTGTACAGAAGGACTCGGTGAGGATAAAGTAGAAATGGTCACAGAGCAGTGGGCAGGTGAAATGCATTAGTACTTGTAATACAATAGTGACAATGGAGGTGAATTAAAATTGGTGGATTTGAGAAATCTGGAGACAAAATAAATGGAAAACAAGAAAAAAGAATCACAGATGGCTCAAATTATAAGTCTATGAGATAAGTGGAGCTCAATCTACATGGGTTACCCATATCCACATTTGGGGTTGAAAACTCCAGGCACCATTTTGGCCATGTTAAATTTTACGTATTTGTAAATATCTTAGAGAATGTATGTGAGACTAAAACCTAACGAAAGTTTTAGACAAAGGAAGTGTTGGAAATATAATTCCTATTTTAATGAGGATTATGTTCTTCAATCAATAACAGAAAACTAAAATAGTAACTTAAATAAAGATATGCATTCTATCAACACTAGCAGCTATAGCCAGGGTGTAAGCAGAAGGGACCAAGAAATAACCAGGCTTGACCACCTATCAAGCCAGGCGTTGGTGTTGTTGGTGTTGTTGTTGTCTGTCTGTCTGTTTGTCTTTCCAGGAATAGAAACCTTCCTTCCACCTTCATCTAGCTGGCCAAAAACTTATTAAAAAGTTCAAGAGGTTGGCCATCATATGACTGCTGAACTGGGGCAGGGGACTGATATGTAGGGACACTCCACTCTGGAGGAGTGTGATGGAAGGGACGGGGGTAGAGGGTGGGAGGGCGGGACTGGGAGGGGTGGAAAGAGGGTACTGTGATGGAGATGTAACCTGAATTAATAAATAAACACACAGAAAAAAGAAACCCCTTGCTTCAACTGTAGACAGAATACTGCCAAAAAGGACAAAACTTGGAAGCAGGTAAGTCAACAGCCTAGCTCTGCCAAGACAGGGTAGGTAAGTCCTTCATAACCCCTGCTCTACAATCAATGTCTGTCAGAGAAACAGGGCCAAACAGCTGAAGATTGATGCTGTATGGAGAGAAAATGGGAAGTGTCCAGGCAGCCACTGGTATGTCATTTCTTGGTGTTGGAAGCTGAGGGCCCTGCACTTCCTACATAATCATATATATTTATCCCTCTCAGGTCTCTGAGGTGATTGAAGAATAGATAGCTAGAGTCTCATAGTTAAATTTTGAGTTGTTTAGGAATTAAGAGGGTGTTCTGGATCCAAGAAGATGTTTTTAAAATTGTGAGGCAAGTTAGTATGAAAGCTGAGTTAGATATAGAACTTTAAACTCATGGAGATGGTTAGATAGTAGAATGTTAAAGTCAGGTGCCAAATACATATGGACTGGACACTGGGAATGTATGCTAAGCCATATAACTCTCATAATTGTGGCCTATTTATTTCTGTTGTTTTGTATTATATTTATTGTTACAAGAGAAAGAACCATTTGTTGGACTGAAAGGGGGAGCTGTTGGGGGGAAAAAGATATACCTTAAACTAAAAAAAAAAAAAGTGTAGAGCATGGGGGGGTTGAGGGGGAAGAGGGTAGAAGGGTGGGACAGGAGGGGGAGTAGGTAGGGGATTGTGATTGAGATGTAACTTGAAGAAATAAAAAATAAATTATAAAAAAAGTCCAAGAGGTATTCCAAGAATCTTATTTGTAACATAATTGAACCTTTAAAATTTATGTGAAATATCTTTTTAAAAAAGAAAAAAATTAAAATGTTTACGAGGAATATAGATGTAGACATGGAGATTTACTATGAAAAAAGTTTAGCCACAGCAAATATAAACCTTAGTGCCAGGAATGGGTTACTTCTCAAAAAGTTGTTGGCCAATGGGGGTCCCAGACCCCCCCCCCAAACATTATTGCCATTGTTCCTGGTTACCCTACAGAAGTTGACAGTAAGATGTTATTCTAAGGTGCCACATACATATATCATAAAAGATGGAAAAATCAAGTGTTTTCCAACCAGGACCACCCTTACTAGCTAGCTTTCATAGTGCTGAAAGGTGCTATGCAGCCGTCCAGAGAACAGCAATCATCAATCAATTATACCCAGCTGTGACCCCTGAGTTACAGTAATGGCACAATAGTGTTATAGGGGTAACTAACCCCTTCTTGGTTAGATTTAAGGGCACTTTTACAAGATAGGGCCCAAACATGGCACCATTATCAGGCTAAGTACCTGTGCCTAGAAAGCTCATGGGCTCTAGGGGAGAACTTAGTACTATTATTCTACTAAACAGACATAGTGTTGAAATGACTCCTAATGACTTATTGCTATATCCATACATTAATACATCTCTCAACTCTCATCAGAGACATTTCTTGCAGAAGATAGTGATTAACAGAGACTCATGGCCAGTCAGTGTGCAAAGAATAAGAGACTATAGAATGCTTCACCCTAAACAAGAGATACACATCACACTCCTTTCCCAAAGGCTCATTCATTAGCATAAAAGAGGGGGTGGAAAGATTTTAAGAACCAGAGGTGGTGGATGACTACATGAAACAATGTTTTCCAGACACAGCAGGAATGAAATACACATGACCTCACAGTGATGATAACAGCATGTATGTGACCTGAGCAAGTTCAAACCAAGGAAATCCCTGCATGGAAAGGGGAAGTAGGCACAAAGACTAATAACCCCCAGCTGAAGACCTATAGGTATTTGATAGCTGCTAAAAAGGAAGAGTTTTTTTTTTTTTAAGTAGGCAAGCAAAGGAGAGTTTTTGTTGTTGTTGTTGTTGTTTTAATCCCAGGAACTGATCATTTATTTGGAGTAGTACCTTGAGAATTATAGGTTTTAGCATAATTCCTGGCTTCCAGCTACCAAAGGTCCTTTCTTTTCAATTTGTGTTAAGCCAAAATGTTTTCAAACATTTCTTCATGTCCCCTGAGATACTGAATTACCATAGTTGAGAACAATTAAAGTGGAGAAAAAAATGTAAGACAGGATGAGTTTATGGGCAAGCAGAGTATTATAAGCTTGGGAGCTGTGGGGTTTGAGTGAGAAAGGCTCATAGGTCATGTATTTGAATGCTTGGTCCCTATTTGATGGAACTGTTTGGGAAAGATTAAGAGATTCGGCCTTGTTGGAGAAGATGCCACTGGGGCTGGAGGTTTCAAAAGCCCTTATCATTTCCAATTATTCTATCATTCTCTCCTCCTACCCCCTCCCTGAGCTTGTAGATCAAGGAAAAAAAAAAAAAGAAAGCTCTCAACTATTGCTCCATTGCCATGACTGCCTGCCTGCTGCCATGTTCCTTGACATGATGGTCAGAGGCTCACCCTATGGAGCTATGACCCCAATTAAAGTTCTTTTTTATAAAGTTGCCTTAGTCATGATGTCTTTTCACAATAGAAAAGTAACTAAGACCATAATACTAACAATAATACTTCCACAGAGTCAGAGAGAGGGATCATAAGATCAGTGGCAAAAGAAATGAAAAGTGATAAGACAAAGGTTATCCGTAAAAACAACCTCAAAATCTCAGTATGTTATACAAAATAGTTCTTTAAAAGTATTAGGTAATGAATACAGATGAGCACAGAGGGGATCCTCCTAAACAGCAGCAATAGCATGCATTCATTGTTCTCCTTCTTAACTGTGGGTGTGATGTTACCAGCTACTTCAAGCTCCTATCTTGAAGTTCCCTGCCATGACAGACGTGTGTGAACCACAATAAACCATTTCACCCTCAAGTTGCTTTTGCCTGAGTATTTTATCATAGCAACAGTAAGAAAGAGATATTAAATAATCCAATATAAAAATACACTATTTTTGTTTATAAACTCATCAGTTCAAGAACATTTGTGGTTTTTTTCCAATTATCAACAATGTTTCCATAAATATTAATGTACCTGTTCTGTGCAGAAGCATGACTTCGGTCCTTTTCAGTTTAGATCTAGAAATGGAATTGCAGCCACATGGTAACGCTCGCCGAACTTTCTGCAGAGCGCTTAAACTCTTTTCAGAACAGCTGCAGTCTTTTAGTTTTTTTTTTTTTTAACCAGAAATATATTAGTATTTCAATTTCTCCACATATTTACCAATAGCTAATATCTATGTTTTATTACTGCCATTCTAATAAATATAAAGTGATATCTCACTATGACATTGATTTTCATTTAGTTAATAAGTAATATTAAGTATATTTTTCCTATGTTTATTGGCCATTTGTCTTTCTTTGAAAAAATGGCCATTTAAACCATTTGCCTACTTTTATAATTATGTTATAATTTTAAATATACCTGAATCAAAGATTTTAAGCATGCTATGAAACACTCACAGTCACAACATTTGTGAAGCTGAGGCAGGATGATCTTGAGTTTATGTCCAGGCTGTGCTAAACAGTGAGACCTTACTTCAAAAAGAAAAATCAATATAAATTATTATATAAGTTTACTAAAAAGATTAGATTCAGTCCAATAGAAGACAAAATGAACTAGTATACAGATTGGGAACTAAAACATGAAAACAGGTAGACAATGAAGGAAACAAGTAGTATCAGAAATTGAACGGAAAGAAGAGAGTAGAGCATATGATGGTTGGTTTTAATTATCAACTTGGAGCAATCTATAATCACATGAGATTCTCAATGAGAGATTGCCTAGATTAGGCTGCCCCATGGACATATCTGTGCAGGGTAGTGTTGATTATAATTAAGATGGGAAAATATGCCCATTGTGAATGACACCATTCTCTCATCTGGTTCCCAGACTGTAAGTGTGGAGAAGGGACTCAGATATTGGTAGTTTTCCAGTCTTGTAGAAAAATGACGTAGCTATTGTCTCACATTTGTGTCTTCTCAATCAAGTCATGAGCTGAGATCAAGAATTCCTGGCATAAAGCTAACCAGTAAGCTAAGAGTTAGTTACAGATATGCTGTCACTAGTCTATGATTGCTGTAACAAATTCCCATAAACCTAGTAGCATAGTAACAATACAACTACATAAATTCACAGCCTGCAGGTCAGAAGTCTGCTACGAACCTCACTGGTTATAACCAAGGTGTTGGCAAGACTCTATATTCTTTCCAGATGTTTTCAGTAAAAATCCTTGGCCTTTACTAGCTTCTAAAGTCATAAGCATTCTTTGGTTCAGGGTCCCTTTCCACCCTCAGAGCCTTGCATTTTTCCATCATTCAATAGTCCCTTCCCAAATCTCTACCTCACTTAAAAAGACCATTAAAATTATATTCCTCACAGTAATCTTTGGGAATGTGGCTCAGTGTTCTATATTAACAAGTCTTCCAGGTGCCTCTAAAGCATAGGAACATTTGAAAAGCACTGCTATCAATTCTCAAGGAGGCTAATGGCCACCTCTAGCCTCAGTAACCTCGCTGATCTATGCACTGCCATGGGCTGTATAATCTACCATATCCTAGTTGTGTTGAGAGCAGGGTGGGGAGCTCGAGCATTAGACAATGAACCCAGGGTGATGTGTGCCAGGTAAGCACCTACAACTGAGACACAACTCCAGATGCTTTGACTTCTTTGACTCTGAACCACATTCTTACTGATCTGTTGAGGCTGGCTGGCCCTGACTCACCTTGTAGCCCAAGTAGCCCTTGAGTCTACAAATTTCTTGCTTCTACTTCCCAAGTAGCTGGGATTACAGGCTTGTGCCTTCAAGGCTCTGCTTCAAAATTCTAATTCTACCTAGGAAACAAAAGATGACATCTTTTTTTTTTAAGTTTATGTATTTATTCATTTACATCCCAATCGGAGCTCCCTCCCTCTCCTCCCCTGGGTCCCACCCTCCCACTCCTTTCCCTCTATCTCTCCTCCCCTTCTCCTCAGAAAAGGCAAGCCCCACTTCAGAAAAAGGTACCATCCCACCATAGCACATCAAGTCACATCGGAACTGAGTATATATCCTCTTCCATGGAGGTCAGGCACCAAAGCCCCGTGAGGGGGAAGTGATCATAAAGCAGACATCAGAGTCCATGTCAGAGACTGCCCCTGTTCCACTCTTTCCTAGGGGACCCACATGATGACCAATCTGCCCATGAGTTACATATGTGTAGGGGGCCTAGGTCCAGTTCATGCATACTTTTTTATTGGTGGTTCAGTCTCTGTGAGCCCCCACAGGCCCAGACTAGTTGTCTCTGTTCATCTTCTTGTGCAGTTCTTGTCCCTTCTGGATCTTTCTATCCTTCCCCCTATTCTTCCACAAGGCACCTTGCCCTCTGCCTAGTATTTGGTGTTGAGTCTCAGACTCTGTTTGGATCCTCTGCTGCATGGAGGATCTCAGAGGGATGTAAATGCTCCTGTCTGTAAGCATAGGAGAGTATCATTAATAGTAATAGAGACTGGCTCTCTCCCTTGGAGTAGGTCTCAGGTTGGGCCCATCAATGGTTGGACAATCGCTCAATTTCAGGTATATCTTTATTATACAGGGTAAATTTTGGGTTGAACATTTTGTAGGTGTTTTGGTAATCCCCTCCCTCTCCTAGATGTCCTACCTAGCTAGAAAGAGGCCTCTTCACTTAAATGGTCAACATCCTTAGTCATGAGGGAAATGCAAATCAAAATGACTCTGATATTCCATCTCACACCCGTCAGAATGGCTAAGATCAAAACTTAAGGGACAGCACATGTTGACAAGGATGTGGAGAAAGAGAAACACTCCTCCATTGCTGGTGGGAGGGCAAACTTGTACAGCCACTTTGGAAATCAATCTGGCAGCTTCTCAGAAAATTGGAAATAGCCCTTTTTCAAGATCCAGCTCTACCACTCCTGGGCATATACCCAAAAGATGCCCCACCATACCACAAGGACATTTGCTCAGTTATGTTCATAGCAGAAACTGGAAACCTAGATGTCCTTCAACCAAAGAATGGATAAAGAAAATGTGGTACATTTACACAATGGAATACTACTCAACTATTAAAAACAAGTAAAATCATGAATTTCACACGCAAATGGATGGAACTAGAAAAGATCATTCTGAGTGAAGTAACCCAAACCCAGAAAGATACATATGGTATGTACTCATTCATAAGCAGATACTAGCCATATAGTACAGGATAACTATTCTACAATCCACAGACACAAAGAAGCTAAGTAACTAAGAGGGCCCAAGGAAGGATGTTTTTAATCTCATTCAAAAGGAGAAATAGAATAGGTAGCATAAGTGGATGAAGAGAGGGAACTGGGTAGGAGAGAGAGAAAGGAGAGAAAGGAGGGTGGGGATCAGTTTTGGGGAGAGTTGGGGCAGGAGGTGAGAGAGCTGGGAGAAAAATGGGAAACCAAGGGGATGCATCTCTGAGACAAGCTGGAGGTAAGCCCCAGGGAAAATATGGGGATGACTCTAGCTGAGACTCCTAGCAGCAAGGGATACGGAGACTGAAGATGGCATCTTTTATTCTGTATTATATTTATATGCTCTAAAAACAAATGACATATAAAATTTATATGTCATTAAGATAATGATTCAATTCCTTTAAAGAAGAATATACATTATCAAAATAATTGGTGTGAAAGATAAGAAAAACTAAAAGTGTTCATAAACAGTGACTGTCACTACAGAATGATCTTCTTAGAAATATAGCACAATTCAAGTAATGTTGGTCAGAAGGAAGCAAGGGCTGGTGTCTTTCAACATTATTCTACATTATTGACAGGAAGATCTATAACAGATAGGAAGTAAGCTGGAGCACACAGTTTATGACAGCTTCTTTTAATACATGTGAAAAAAATGTTAGGCACCAGAATAACAGCCAAGCATTACATAGTATGTTTGCTGTGTGTACCGCACTGCTGTAATTGCTTTATAGAGGCTAACTTACTCAATATTTAGGCAACTCATTTTTATAAATGAAAAAATCCAAGGACAGAGAGATTTTGAAAACTATTCACATAACTCAGATCATACAGAGCCACCTATGCTATACATCTCTCACTTTCAGTGAAAGAAATGTTTTGGGAATTATCAAACAGATATATGGGAGTAAAGAGTCGCATGAAGAAAAGAGAAGTTGAACTTGACAGTACAACCAACAACAACAACTGAATAAAGTGAACTGCAGAAGCCATACACAAGTTAAGAGATTCCTTTCTCACTGGGAATGGTAGTGTATGCCTTAAACCCAGCACTCAGAAGGCAGAGGCAGACAGATCTCTGTGAGTTCAAGGCTAGCCTGGTCTACAGCCAGGGATACACAGCGAAACCCTGTCTTAAAAACAAAAACAAAGATAGGGAGTGTGTATATGTGTGTGTCCTTTATCTAGATGTTTGGAGGCATAGGCACTAACTACAATCTTAGTTTAGATCCAGTGGCTGAAATAGACTGATTTCAGACTTCCCAACACCACAGAAGGCCCACAAATGATGATATAGGCATGAAATTCTTTGAGAAGGCATTTTTGTGTCAAACATAGGGGAAATTTTTTCATGTGTCAAATATTGAGACTACAGCCTTCCAGGTATTTTAGCAGGCAACTAAAGAAATGATTAACACTATTTCATTATCATTACTGCACTGATAGAAGAAGAGGATTCATTGCCATTTATAAAAATGTTAGTATTAGCCAAAGGTGAGCAGGGTATGGTGAGTCTCAGTCCTGGAGAGATGCAGGTGAGCCTATCAGGAGTTCAATGTCATCTTCAGCTATCCAAGGAATTTAAGGACAGCCTGGAATACATGACACCCTTTCTCACAAACAAATATATTGCTGTACCTACTTTCATTTGGGCCATAAAAAAATTATTTTGACATATATATGAAATTACTTTTAAAAATGTTTTCCCATAGAAAGATGAATATAAAGCAACTGTAAGGTGTATGCCATTAAAGATCCTAAATGGAGGTTATTGTGACATGTAGATAACAAAGGCTCATCAAGATACACAAGTGCTGCGTGGTGCACAGTGCTCAACAACTGAGTCACTCATCACTTTCACACAGCAGCCTCACCAACAATGTAATTTAAACTTCTGTTATAGCAAAATCCCCTTTAGGACCATATTGACCAAATCTATAAATAGTAAATCTACTGTAAGATTGTCCAGACTTTACTTTCACGGTCAAAAGCTACAAAATCAGAGCACTCTGATCCCATAATCTATGAAGATGTTATTAAGCATTTTTGTTTTATTCCAAGAGGAAAAAAAAATCCAAAGTCATTCTCAGGCTTTAAGCAGACAACAATGCTTTCCTTTGACTATAGGATCAAAATAACCTCATAGTTGAATACCAACCAAAATTAAAAATTCACAATTCAGATACTTATGCTCTCATCACAGCACTAATAATGAATCGTTGGGGGCAAAGAGATAGACTCTTCAGTTTTAGTAAATCCTAGGAGAAACCCCAGAAAAGTTCTTTGTGCTGACATATGAGGCCATAGAAGCCTGCTCAATATTTTCAGAAATGTGACAAGATTAACCATTCTTATTTTAAACAGGCAACTTTGGGATGATTCTATAAATTTTTCTTATCGATTAAAATTTACAATAAAATCTATAACATTACTATTTCACTTTCATCAATCACATAATTCCCTTAAAATTCTCTTGTTATAAACATCTAAAATCAAAAAGACATTAATTCAAATGGAAGAAATAACACAGTACTACAGACAGCTCTTATCGCTGCCACATCCTACCATACACAGGGTCTTCAGAGAGTCTCCAAAATCCAGAAAGTTGATCATGTCTTAATCAGCAATTCCTATCATTCCCAGCTTGTTGTTCCATTAAATCTAACGGTCCTTTCAATATACTTCACGGTTCTTGTACCTTATATCCCATTATTTTATCTCACAAAATACCTCAACTCTTACTGACATCATTATGTGTCATCCATGCTGCAAATTAAATTAGTATCTACCTTTTCAGGATGAATCAAATTTACAAGTTACCAACAGAGTACTACATTCAAAAACCTTTATTTATGCAAAAGAATGTATACGATTGGGAAGACTTTACATGTTCATGTTGAATTGAATCAAGATATACTTATTTTGGGCCTTCTTAAGGAAGAAAAATTCTAATAAAATATGAATGGTACCCAAAATGGAAGAAGAAAAGTAAACTAACTCTGAAAGTCACTTAATAAGTACTTTAACTACAATTTATAAATTCCTGCTTTGCTTAATAAAATCAAACTTATAGATTTTGTTTTAAAGGAAATGATACTTTAAAAAACAATTACACAATATTATTAAGTACCACAGAAAATTATCCTGAGATGGCAATACCTAAGTAATAGGAGTAATTTCACGATGAGTAAAAGTGTCAGTACCTTTATTTCACAGAAAGCTTTTTCTAATGATAAAATTTTAAGTAAATAATTTTTCAAGTAGTAAAAATACAGAGTTCAGGAGAAATACATTAAACTTTCTCACCCATTCATTTCAAACAGAGTAAAACAAAGAAACACACATACAATGTAGTAGCTTGAAACTGGTCACACCAAATCCAATAAGAATAACTCTCTTGCAGGAAGAGTTGGCAGAATACTATTTACACTTACATTCTACTTGATGGCTTTACAGTAAAGACTTTATGTGGAAGATAAAACGCACTACGTGCAAAGAGATGCTATCGGTGTATCTGTAAAGTATGCGATTGTGCTTTACTCTTATGTCATGAAAATACTTTAGTCACCTATATTCAGTTAAAAATTAAAAGTTGAAAAACATGTAGACTGCATTTTTATAATCTATTTTTGATATGTAAAGCTACTAGATCAAGAAGCACAATAGGATACAAGTCAAGTCCTATGAATAAATATTTTTAAATGAACTACTCTGAGATCATAATACTGACAACACTAATTATCCTTTCTTGCCTTGGCAGTTATGGTGCACACTGTTTGGGTGACTGATGGGATAATTTCACTTCATTTTCTCTCAGTTTATTCTGAATAGTATAAGAGAGGAATATTAAAACAATTAACATCTCTAAACAAAGTATCTGATAAGGTCCTGGGTTGAAATAAAATTTAAAAATTGACTAATAAACTGATTCTAGAGCAAATAACTACCCCATATGCTGAATGAAAGCTGGAGTGAGAACCACTGATCTCTAGAAATAGCCACTCAGCATTGTATTAACTCTCCTCACCCTTAGTCATGTTAACATCATGTATTTTTCACAAAGAGCCATTTCATCAAGAGTTTGAGCTAATGTTGCTTAAATATCATAAATATGTATTATATATTTTAAATTACTAAATGTTCTAGTCAGCAAAAATGTAAGTCATCAGCAACTCAAATAATCCACAATAGGTAAGATGTATGTCAAAACAAATTATTTTCAATTTCTTACATCTATATACATTTTTATTATATCAATAATGCCCTATATACAAAAGAATAATATTTAAGTTAATATTTAATCTCACATACAAATCTTTACTAACAGCAAGTACTTGGTCACTCAACTAGAAAAAGTATAAGACATCAGCAAACTAGTTTTATATTTGAACAGCTTAATAAATTTTGAACCATATCATGCTCAGTTTGTGTAAGTCACATTACTTAAACCTACATATTACAATAAAAAATATATTCTTTGCCTTGATCACCTGGTTTTTGGTTGTTGTTTATAAAATTAATCACAGTTAGCAGGGCAGAAATCGCTTTGAGCTTTGTGAATGACATCCAAGAGATGGGAAAGGATTAGTTCTCAGTTGCTGCCAGTTATAACGCCAGGTGGCTTTTTCTGCAGTGAAGGTGTTACCGATAATCCCATTACACTGGTACTAAATCTTGCAGACATCAAAATTATCACCAAGGTTCCTTTTCATCCCATCCTTTCCAAATGACTGGAAGTCGCTTCACCTGAAAGAAGTCAAATCCACATGCAGCTGCTGTTTTAGCAGGCAGCAAACTCCCTGAGAATGCCAGTCATGATTCAATTTTGCAGTGCTGGTGGCCCCCTATTCCCTGTCCAATAATACATCTGTTAAAAAATCCTACAGCTACAAATCAAGTTTAATCCTACCAGGGACCTCATGTTGGTCTTGTCTTCCAAAAAGGCAGCAGGGTCTGCTGTCTATCTCTGCTAGTGTCTGGGGAATACCCTTTAAATCCCAGCCCTACTTAGAAGAATAAGCTAAGGATCACAAAACATGACCTCAAAAACCCTGATATGACTATATTCTGACCCAGAGGCATTCATTCTAGGTGAAGATTAGAACTTTGCATAATAAGATTACACAGCAAGTGAATGATATCAAGGGACTATCCATATGCAGCCGCCTGGTTCTGTATAGACAGCCTGTGCTACTCAATATGCACTGCCGAGAAAGAGCTGGGTCTTTCTGGCTGAAATAAAATAGACTCACATAAATTAGTTGGCCATTTCCAGAGCCCTAAATCCCCTATTACATCTTTTATTGACAGCTCCTGTGAGGATAGCACAAATGTTACTCCTTTTTATTCTGTGCTTCTGTAACATCATGCTCTGTAATTGAAATGTACATAGATTATGTCTTAAAATTAACATCGTGTTTGCTGTAATCTTGGATTACAATTGACTGTGTACATAATAAAATTAAGAAATCAATGGATGTATTTATCATCTCCAAGAAACAAGAGGTATTGTTTATAGAGTGGTTTAACATTTGTGTCAGCACTTTAAACACAAAAGTCATGCAGAGTAGTCAAGACAATTTAAGCAAGTCAAAGACTACAACACACATTGGCTAATACCTACATAAAAGTTAAACTGTGTAAAAATTTAGTCATATTACTCAAAATTCAGAAAGTGGGTAAAAACTTAAGGGACTCATGAATATATGATTTTCTCTAAGCTATATTCTAGCAGTCAATTATGTAAGCTGACATCTACATTTTTTAAGATTTATTATTTTTAATAATATGTGTATTCATGTATGTGTGTATGTGTAAGTGCAAGTGCACATGAAGGTCAAAAGAGGGCATCAGCACCCCTGAAGTTGGAGCCACAGGTGGCTGTGACCCACCTGACAACAATGCTGGGAATCAACTTTAGGTCCTACACTAAGCACATTACATGCTTGTAGTGGCTGAGTCACTCCTCAGACTTGAGCCTACATTTCTGTATAAAGTGGATACCCTGGTTTTTTTGTTTGTTTGTTTGGTTGGTTGGTTGGTTTTTTGGGTTTTCGAGATAGGGTTTCTCTGTGTAGCCCTGGCTGCCTGGAATTTGCCCTGTAGACCAGGCTGGCCTCAAACTCACAGGGAATCTCCTGCCTCTGCCTCTGGAGTGCTGGGATTAAAGGCTTGCACCACCTCCACCTGGCTTTACACTGTAGTTTTTAAAGCAAATCCCCCTACTTGTTGTATAACTGCATTGTAAAATAGTTGAATGAACTCATATTAATTATAATTCAGGGTTTTATAATTCATAATTACATATGTAAAAGTAGGTCCCAGTGAAATAATATCTCTGCATAGTACCATATAGAGTACATCAACATAAAGAATTCTAGACATATATAGAAAACATTTCATAAAAACATAAAAAGAAAGCTTCACCCATTTGCATAGTCATCAATCTGAAACAATATAAAAACCAAAAGGGGGAGTTAGCTTTATTTTAAAAAGTATTAAGACTCCTTGTGTGATTCTTGCAAAACATGCTCCTTGGTACACTTGAAATGTGGCTTATTTGCTAAGTTTCATTTACCCATAATTTCTGAAGAACATTCCTTATTCATCACACTGGCCATTATTGCATCATTATGGTATTTTTAATCCTATCTACATGCTATCTGGTCAGTACTCAGGAGTTAGGTAATATAATTCTGATTTTCTATGTTAAGTGCTATTACTGACAGAACTGTAAGTAAACATAATTCAATTTCATAGCACATGAATATTCTTTAGATACCTGAATATATTATTAGAAAAATAATAAGGAATGCAAAAAATATGTATTTTTGTCATGGTACACTGTCATGCTTGTGTAATACCTTATAGCTACACTGTGGTGTAGCCCCTTGTGGCTTTTGAATACTTCAAATGAGACCAGTTTAAACTGACACAATGAACTGACAACACAATGAATTCTGAAGACAATACAAAAAATGGAAAAATACAACATTTTAAAGTTGTATACTGATACATATTGAATATTTAGGTACTATCTGGATGTAGCTGGCTAAGAAAAACATTACATGGTTCATATTAAATTGCCACTGGACAATACTATGTTGGCATTTATACACTTTCAATAGCTTGTTCCTATGTTGGTTCACTTTTGTCAGCTTGACACAACTAGAGTTACCTGGGAAAATGGAATTCCAGTTGGAAAATTGCCCCCATCAAATTGGCCTGTGAACAATCTGGGGGTATTTTCTTAATTAACGATTGATGTGGGAGAGTTCAGCCCACTGTGGTGGGAGGTCCTGAGACATGTAAGAAAACAGGCTGAGCAAGCCATGAGGATCAAGACAGTAAGAACCATTCACTCATGGTTCTTGCCCTTACTTTAGTCCGAGTTCCTGCCCTGACTTAGCTCAAACATACCATTCCCTTCCCAAATTGCTTTTGGTCATGGTGCTTGTTTATCATAGCAATGGAAAGCAAATGAGAACAGTTCCAAAACTAAATGAAATTGTACAATACAGCAGTGCAATACAATAACTCTATTGTGCATTATAATAGAGCAGAGAGTTGGAAAAAAGTGTCAAAACTCATGGATAAACTTAGTAAAGACAGTACAGGATCTTGTCATTTAAGTCTCTATTAAATGTTTTTAGCTTAAAGGAAATGGTAAAAGATGAGATTTCACTAGCTGCTGGCTATTGCAAATACAAAAGAAATCATGATGTGTCAAGCTACAAAAATAACTGCTTCAGCACAGTACATCTAGGATTGGTCTGGGCTGTTTGTGTATTTGTTAATGAGTTCAGGTCTCATGGTGTAGTTTCAGCTGCTTCAACCTCATGGTGATTCTCCTGACTCAGCCACAAAATTGCAAGCATTAAAAGCATGTTAACATTCCCAGGAAATATAGATTTTTTTTTCATCCTCTCAAATACAACTGCAATAAAAATGTAGATTTAAAAATAGATATATCCCTCTTGGGCTACTTCTGTACACCCAAGTGCAATAAAAAGCAGCTTAAAAACATGTCTGGGTTTAAAAAGGACAATGGGTTTTTTTTTTATATATAACTATAAAATTCCTTATATTCAAAAATGTTCAACAAATTTAAGTAATAAAGAGACTAAAGCATTTAGTATATTTCAGAATGTTAGAAAAATGAAGAGATCAGTTTTACAAATTATTAGTAAGCTGCTTTTTCCATAAGTCTTTTCATCATAACCATTAGTTTCTTAAGCTTTCACTTAAAAATGGTTCCATAAAAACAAGAACACTTAAAAATAGTTGAAATACGTAACATATGCCTAACAAACAAAAAATAGAATGACTCTTTTATAATGACCATAGACAAACCATAGCATGATTAAAAGCCTATCTCCACAGTGTATTTAAAGGTGATTTTAACAATATGATACAAATTGAAGTATTTAAGATATTAGTTTTTTAAAATTTGCTTTTTCATAATTATTCCTTAACAATATTTACTTACTATATAACACTACTACTGAAATTTGAGTATCTAAAAATAGCATGGTTAAAATTTAATCTATTCTTTACTGTTTAATCATGCCATTTTTCTCTAGCTTCTTAAAATTATTTAAGTTCAGTCTTTTCTAGTTACAAGTATCATATAAATGTACACATACACAAAGCAAATGAAAACAACAGTAAGCAAAAAAACCTTTCTAACCATCAATAGATGAGTGCAATGATATTCACTCTAAGTTAATCTCCAGACATCCAAATTCATGAATAAAAATTCATCAGTTTTAAATACACTGAGCCTATTAAGCAAGAACAAAAGCATATGCACAAAAGAGCTTTTAATATATTTCAAAGCCCACAAGAGCCATGGTCTCATTAAAATTATAAATTACACAAACATGGAATGAAGATTCAAATGGCAGTGCAGCTAAGCAGATTACAGAGAAGCCCGAGTTCCATATGATAACACACCATGGCCCTCCCAGATGGGGGCTTGGAACAAAAAGGCCATCACCACAGCTCGGAAAACCTCCTTGTGATCTCTGGTTTCTGTTCAGCACATGACAGCCACATAATATGTTGATTATTCTGTTTGTGCTGCTGAGCTTGTACGATGGAATAAAGCGATATGATCTATTGTGAACCCAATGCTAATGTGCTACTCCACTCATAAGTAATACATTGATTTTATTTTGAAATTATCTTTTATCTCAATATCCGTTTTTAAATGCATGAATTAAAATAAAAGCCACGATAAAATAATAGTTAATTTGGTTCTTTAAACTACAACATGTAGTTGACAACTGAAGAGGTTTATGAGAAGGGTAATCACCTACCTTTCTTTTAACTTCTGCATTGTGTTCAGAGTGTATTTTCAAATGTTAAAATGGGAAATTAATCTCATTATTAAATCTAAAAGTAACACAACAATAATTAACTTACTAATATACATTTTTGACTAGATCAAAGATAAATAATTAGGGTACTTAAAAGGTAATTCTTTAATGTAAATAATAGCACACATTGGAATATATAGTAACATTTTGAAAAAAATATAATTGAAGGTCTCATAAATGTTTACAACTTAGCCACAAATGGTAATCATGTGATCCTATTTAAAATAAATTAGAAGGCACTTATAATTTTTAAATATAACTGCCAGCATTAATATATTGCTGGGGTGACAAAAAGTTAAAATTTAAGTTTTCTTTCAGTTAAAAATGTATACTTAATATGCTAGTCTTTAATAAAGGGAATTATACACAATTTAGGTTACTAGGATTATCAACAAATGCTTCACAAAATTACATATTTCATAAATAAACTTAAAAATACCAGCATCATTAACATAAAAAAGTTACATTTATTTTCCTACATCAGAAATTCCTATGTGAATAACACAGCAGATTCTCCTTAGAGACAGATAACAAAACAAAGCAGCAATAAAAGAAGCACAAAAGGCAAATAGGAATGAACAGGCCTACTTTCCTAAGGAGTTATTTTATAGAAAGTACATAACTATGACCTTTCACCACTTAAGACCACTTTGACTGGCTCTTCAAATACAGTCTTGTATCCAAAGAGTAAAGCAAAATTGTCTCACAAAAAAATATAGTCTAGAATGATAAATCTAAAGAACTGAAGAAAGATATGCTCAGAAAACTTAGCATATAACATATCCTAGGAATGCACAAATATGTCGTAAGCATATTAAACATAAAGGAAAGGACCTAAACATAACTGACATACATTGTATCTGTGAACTTCTGTTCATCAAAAACACTACTGAAAAACAAAGAACAAATCTGAGTAAGAGAAATCAGTGTCCATACTTAAATATAAATTCATATTTTGAATATATAAAAAATCCATTCAAAGAGAAACACAGAAAATAGGAGAGTGTGCAAAAGAGGTGAATAGGCACCTTGCAAGATAAACAATCAAATATCCAGTGTATATATGAAAAATTACTGTACTTCATTAACTTTCAAGAGTTTATAAATTACAGATAGAGTGATTTCATAGCCACTAGAACTTGAAAAGTAAAAAAGATAAATTTCCTACAAGTCCTAGGAAATATGTGGTGCACCTGGAGTTCTCATGCAGTGTGTGAACCAGCACAGCTATCTTAGAAGAATGGAAGATTGGTTAAACTTGCATGTGTATTTACACAAGTAATTTCTCTCCTAGATATACCACCAAAGAAATATGCACACACACACACACACACACACACACACACACACACACGATACACTCTAGCATGTTCATAGTAACAATACATGAAAACTCCCCAAATATCTACTAATGAAGAAATGAACAATTATTGTCAATATACTAGTATATAGCAATGAAAATGAACAACTAGCTGTAATAAGCTAAACAAATCTCACAATATAATGCTGAAAAAACGAATGTAGGCACAAAAGCTATACAGTATAATTATAAATAAATATGTGTATATATTACAATACATAACAAAAGTAATCCCCACTATGAGAAGTCAGGTGAGTGGTTATCCTTGTATAGGAAAGGGAAAGTGACCAGCAGGTACCATGTAGGGGTCTTATACAATGATTATAAAATGTCTTTTCTTGTGTCACTCATGTTGATTCACATGAGTCAATCTGGTATGTAAAAAATTCATTAAGTCATCTACTTCTAATACATTCTTTTCTGCACATATAACCTTCTTTTTAAAATGCAGGGTTATGCACAAATATATACAGAAAAATGTAGTCAAATCTATGGCATAAAAACTTCAGAACTCATCAGTATATAATCTATATGAGCAAACTAAGGGTTCCATAGCCATTTGAATAGTCAAACTGTTAAGATAAACTCTGGCTCTCAATGAAGAAGCCTAAATCATCTGTGTCTTTTCTGACTCTCAACACCCTCAGATTTGTGCTGTCTTTATACTAGGGGCAACTGTTGCTGTTATTATAACAGCTTTAGAAATAATCTCAGAACTGAAAACTAGCTCTTATGCCAGAATCTGAAAGTGGATGGATGATAAAGCAGCATAGGAATGTCTGGTGCTATCCCTTTTGTACTCAAGTTGATAAACATTTGTCTGTCGATCATGAAAGATTCCTTAAAACTTTCATTTTATCTTTCCAATGAAGTTAGATAACATAAATTTACTCTTTAATATCAATGCTACATAAATTAATGAAACGATAATGTGATATAATAAACCCAACCACTTATGTATGATTTATATATTTTTCTCATACTGAGATGTTTTAAATACTCTCAATGAAAACATATACAAAAGGAAAATTCTTTACTTAAATTTAGCATCCACTATGGCTGCCTTTTGGAAGATAAACTATTACTGGAACATTAACATTTGGGGGGCTTTCAACATATAGCTCCCTATAAACTAGTCCTTTGTTAATAGCCAAATACCTGATAATTTCTAAAAGTCAACTGTGCAAATTTCTAACAGATACAATATTTGAAGTCTGACCCACTGTCACTTTGTTTAAGTAGGCTCCATATGCCATATGTGCTAGCAAACATGGCAACTGGAAAAAGGTAGACCAAGGTAAGTAACAATTAAAGACCAGTACATAAAACATATAACAGGTTATTAATTCAAAATAGACCCAATATGGCCTAATTTAAATTACACTGAAGCAGTTTCAACTACTACTAGGGAAGTGAATTGTGTAGATAAATCACTTCATCTCTACAACAGCATATGGAAGTAAAATTATTATAACAGGTATGATTATTATAATTTACTGACTTACATTACAAAAAAGCCCATGAAATTAAGGAAGTCATATAAGGCCGACACTGATAGGTATCCCTGAATATATGTTTCTATAACTTTTAGATACCACTAAACAGGAAGCAATCAACAAATAAGGAAACAAAAGAGGGTGAGCCTTCTCACCAGACTGCAGTAGATTATCAACACAGTGGCAAAGTATACCATTATTTTGAGGATAACTTTTGTGAATGTAACAAGGATCCCCCCCCGAGGGAGGGGTAGCTGAGCAGTTCTTTGATCACCTATTTAGTGCCAACTTTAGAAATTTTGTCCAGCAGGGAGCAGCCTTACAACACTCAAAGAACTTAACTTGAACATGAAACCCAGAGAAAAAAAAGGAGGGGGTTGTTTTTTTTTAAAGTTTACTTACCATAAGTCAGTTCCACAATTCACTCAACTTTAGGTAGGTTTCCAAGAAAATTCAGATCTAAAGCAGGTCTCACAGTGTATGTAACTCATCCATGGTTGTAGACTCCTAAAACGGTAAATCAAAGCTGTATTATGTGAAAGCTTCTCTGACTAATGCTGGGCTAAATTAATGTATGGGGAAGAAGATATTTTCAGTGAACTGTGTCTTCCTTTCAGTGGGCCAGCAGAAATCTCGAATTTGGATATTCAATAGCAATGCACCTTTATTAAATGATACTATTCTTTAAGAGAGAATGTAAAGAGGAAGAAATTAGAAGACATTAACAGGTTATATAAAAGCTTAGAAGCTCTATGCTCAAAGAGTTAAGGAAGTTTATAAGGCAGCCATCCACACTTTTGCTTTTATAGGACAACATGCATATCTCATGTCATTTTTTTGTTTGTTTGTTTGTTTGGAGACAGGGTCCCTCTACATAGTCTATATAGTCCTGGCTATCATAGAACTTACTATGTAGGCCATCCTAATCTCAAACTCTCAGAGATTTTCCTGCCCCAAGAATACTGGGATTAAAGACTGAGACACCCTGTCCAGCTAATTTTAAAACTGAAAACATAGAAAATAGTTTATAATGCTGCTGTGAAAAGCTGATTAATCATTTAATCAATATAACTGCACACATCATAAAAAAAATTCATGACCAACAGAGGCAAAATATTTTATTGTTAAAACCTATGATGTAGTGAGCTATAATTCTGCATCAGTTCTTACGACATAAAGACAAAAATAATTTTGTCCCTAGTCCGATGTTAAAAGTCAGTTTGCTTTGTACGTATTTGCATATGGCTTTTTAGAGTTCACAACAAATAACCAACTTCTGATTTAAAAAAAGATGCCTATCCATCTTCAAACACATATAATTTGGAGATATTTTAATGCAAAAATCTTCTTAAATATATTAATTAATCTATTTACACACACCACAACTAACCTTAATCTCATTGTATTGCAAGTCAAATAGACTTGTATTTATGATACTCATATAAGTATTTTCTTAGTCATGTAGCATTTCAACACTCCTTAAACATTTTAGAGTCAATATCCAAACACCTACATTTCATTTCACTCTTGTTCCAATCAGTTAAAGACCACCACTATTTTAATAAAGAGGTGGTTTAAGATCTTGTTATACTGATGTAAATACTAAGCAACAAACTTCAAGTCAACAAAATTTTAGTGTTACTAATGTGTGCATGCACACATATACAATATCCTTAACAACTTCTACTACAAAGTTTGAAAGAAACTTCTCTATTTAGCACTCTCAAGTACCAATATTAACACACGAGCATGTTGTGAATCATATATTTAGTGGAAGAGGAGTATATGCCTGTCACAGCATCCGTGGAGAGAGAAGTCAGAGGACAGCTTGCTCAAATTGGATCTCTCTTTCTACCTTGTGGGAGTTAGGGGTGGAACTCAAGTCACCAGCCTAGGCAACAAGCACCTTTTACCATGGAGAATTCTCATCAATCCATGAGCCATGTCAACAGTCCGTGAAATAACTTTACCAATTATTTATAAGGTTTTAATTTTTGTAAATACATTACACAAAAGTTTACATTATAGATGAATATTATCCAAGAGACTTCAGTGGACTGAGTAGTGCCCTACTTTCCGTATTAATATCCACTTAGAACCATCGTATATGATCATATATTATTTGTGATGTAATTAAGGTAAGGGTTCATTCAACATGAGATTATACTAGATTAGGGAGGTATAAATCTAATGAGAATGTCCTACTAAAAGACAGAGAACAATACACAGAGCCATGAGAAAAGGATATATGGAATTAGAGACAGAGATTGAAGTTATGGGTTTCATAATCAAGAATAGCAAGAGCCAAAAGAAGTCAGAAAGGAAGAGTCATTTCTTAAACATCTAGAATGAGTATGGCCCTGCTGACATCCTGACCATAGTTTATACTTCTGAGGTTCTGAAAAGGTAAGTTTTCTGTGAAACCACCAAGTTTATACCATTATGGCAGTCTTAGGAAATTCTTGATTTTATCAGCAAAATGTGAGAAACACACCTCTCTTCCCAGTATCATGTCTACAGGAGATTCTTCTTCAAAATGACAAGTTTAATAAGATTTCTTTCAAAAATTTCTCCAGTAGTATGTTTTCAAACTAATGTAAGTAAACACTGAAGACAGTAAGAAGCACTAACATACTAGAGACCTTAAGGGGTTTCTAGAATATAAAGAATATAGAATCATAGAGAAACATAAAACAGTCTAGCACACAGGCTGACAAAACTGTTTCATAGAGGAAATCTTCTAGCTGCCATTTATTTTTGTGCAGCAACATAAAGTATTGCCATACACTTGATTTTTAAATTGTTGAAAGCAGAAGACTCTGCTGTGACAAAAAAAAAATTATAAAATTAAATTTCAGCTTCTAACATAGCTGTGCTCAACTGTTAGGACAGTTCTCATGATGTACTTATGGAAGAGATGAGTAGCATTCAAAAGAGACTTTCTTGTCAGCTAACCTTAAACTCCTTGCTATTTGGTCTCAGAAAGAGCTACTCACTCATGACCAAGCAGAAACATAGGATAATTTTTCATATTTCCTGCCATGGCTCCTCTGGTCTTGGTCTTCACTGGGAATAATGAAGGATAATCAAATGAAACAACATGTATTATCTGCCTGAAAGGAACTTAGCACCTAAACTATGAAGACTCGTAAACCAGAAGTTTTTATTTGCTATTATAGAAGATGAATGACATTTTTATAAAATGGCAAGATTGTACAAAATGACAAGACTGGTTCTAAGCAGAAAGCAAGTACTCAACAGTTATTTGAGTGACTCAAAAATATGAAGATATGTGTAAGTATGGTGACATATTGTAAATGAAAGCAAGCAACCTTCATCAAATCTTTCCGGTTGATGTGTTGCTAAACCACGGCCTACGTTGTTTTGCTTTTCTGGTTTTGTTTTTGTTTTTCCTGGATATGATTTTTTTTTCTGGTTAGTTTTTTTATTACTATTGTTTATTTGTTTTTCTTTGTTTTGAGATTTAGTCTCATAGAGGCTGAACACCTGATTCTCTTTCTCTAGCTATTTAGGATTTATAGGCTTGGGCCCAAGCCTGAATATGATACTGGAAAAAAGAAAAGGAGGAAGAAAGGGAGAGAAGGAGGGAGAAAGGGAAGGAGGAAGAGAAAAGAAAAGAAAGAAAAAATATAAACTAAATAAAGTTGTGATGGCATTCACCTGTAAGTCTCAACACCAGAAGGCAAAGGCAGGCAGACTTCTGTGGGTTCAACACCAGCTAGGACTACATAGTGAGATCCTGTCTCAAAATGAATTAATCAATCAGTCAATACATGTATCATTTATATCCATCAATCAATCAGTCAATACATGTACCATTTATATCCATCAATCAATCAGTCAAGCAAAACTTGTAATCAAGCAATACATGTATCATCCATCACTGTCAACAGTAATTCAATGGCCCAAGTGTTGACTTGGGACCTCATTTTTAGCTCAAACATTGTTGATCTTGGACGTCTGTTAAAATCACTTAGCGAATTCCTCCAGTTCTCACTTGAAAAAAATTATATTCCCAAACAACTATGAATTACATGATTTTTCTTCCACAAATAAAACTCAAACCCTCTCCATTAAGATTTCACAATCACTACAAAAATAAGCTACAAATAAATCTAATTCTACTCAGATTTAGGGGGCTAGAAACTTCAAGTATTTTCCGTTATTTGCAGTTGCTTCAAAGAGCGACAATTAAATGTGTGAACAAGGTTGTCAAAGTAACACTTGTCAATCACACTGCTTAGGAAAGACTCTCAGATTTCCAGAAACACTAATTAAAATTAAGGAAAGCTGCTCACGCGGACTTATCAGAGAGGTATAGTCTGTCAGACCAGGGGAGAAAGCCCAATGGTATCCAAGTTCCTGAAGTGAAGGAAAGTCTGCTATCCAACCCACCTAGCCCTGGGCTCTAATTGCCTAATCCCAGGAGCTTTCCAAACACTTTAGTCACTGTTACATCCTTTCCAGATAGCACAACCATTCAGGAAAACATGGTCTCGGTGAGGGGGAGCGGGAGTGAGGGAATAAGTTTCCTTAGAAACCAGAGGCGAGAGAAGCGTCCCTCTTTGCTAAACAGCAAAGATGTGAGCTTCTACTCGCTTGTGAAGCCCTGTGGGAGACTAGCTTCTCCTCCGTTTTCTTTAACTCCATGTGAAGGCAGGCACCAAGAACGTAGCCAAGGACGGTACCCACCTGCGGCCCAAACACCAACAGAAGTTCCTCAGCCAGGACTCAGGCGGACCCGGTTCACCTGGGCCGCTTACAATCCTCCAGTTCCACGTACAGCACTTTTCAGCAATAGGCCTTGCGATTGGCTAACCAGCAAGGAAATCTCATTTCTAATGGCTAACAGGGGCGAGTAGGCGGGACTTCGGTGGCTGGCTCTGACAGGCCTGCCGCTCGAGTTCCCAGAGTTCCTATTGGGTCTTCGCGGGAGCTTCAAGATGGCGGCGGCACCCGCCTGCAGTGCGGGCGCCCTCAGCCCCGAGGGTGTGGCACCCGAGGCCGGCCGGAGCGGCACCACCAGCTTCCAGAGGAGGGGCAAGGCCTCCGGGGCCGCAGGAGGTGGCCCTCGGCTGCTGTCCATTGCGGGCACGCGACCATCGGTGCGGAATGGACAACTGCTGGTATCAACCGGGCTCCCAGCTCTGGACCAGCTCTTAGGTCGGTTCAGAATGAAGATGTGGGCGCCTTCCAGGGAAAACTTGGGGAGGGACTCCTGGGGCAGCCCCTCCTCCCCACCCCCTGTCGACCCGCGAACCTCTCACCCCTCCTCCCCTTCACAAGCCTGGTGAGGGTAGCCCGCTCTGATAGGAAGACTGGGGAAGGAAACTTGCATGGAGATGCCTAAAGAGCTGTGCGCTAAGCCCACCTTAGGACCCATACTCCTTCCTCTGTTCTGCCCAGCACCTCGTTTCCAGATGACCGTGGACTCCCTACATGCTTTTACCATAAAATGATTACTAATGAAAAAGAAATACATGGAAAGGAATTGATCCTCTGCTGGTCTCTTAAGACACCCAACCCCAGGTAGCTTAAAGCTGGTACTAACCTACAAAACATTTTAGCGTTATAAAGAAGGGCTTCTTTAGAAAAAGCTGAAAGTTTTGTCCTCTTCCACCCCCGAGCTACTCATACCCTTAAATCGTAAACGCTGTTGGCTCTAAAAGAGTGTATGTTAAAGATGTGTGTTGACTCAGAGTAATGGCAGTCTTCGGTGTTCTGATAGTTCTGACCACCGAGTGACTTAAATATGTTCATATTTTTTGTGCGAACTTTTTTATGCGAAGCCTACTGAAGAATATACTTGTTGAATAGAACTGATTTGTTGAAAGGATCGATCAGATTAGGTTGGTAGTACAGGCTAAGTTTCTTCCTGAATGCTGTTTCATAAAAACAGATGTGTGTTTACATTTTGTAGCCTTTTTTCACAGTTTATTATGTGCCTGCTAAATCTTGTACATTTGGATAATATATTACAAATTGCCATTGCTTATTCTTGTATTTTATTTGATATATTCTCTGGATTATACTGCAAGCATTTCAAATAAGTTTAGCAAAGAGGAAAATAACAAGACAAGCAACTTACCAGAAACAGTATGGTTTCTTGATTCTATTAGTTCTTGTTCTAAATGGATCTTGATTGTTTTCTACATAAATTTGTCGTAGTTTCACATTATTCCAAACCCACTTAGTTGGGTGGGGATAGAAACGTGATTTAAAATGCACAGTTGGCAATTATTTATTTCACTTTTTCCCCCTTTTGGTTGCACTTATCCTAATTTTGAACCCAAAGCTTAGAAAAGATTGGCCAGTTTTAGTGAACTGTCATCCAGATAGAAATTAATCTGTAAGCTTTTGTGACAGCAGATCTTTCCTATCAATCTAACCTATCTTTTCTATCTCTTAAATGCCCATGTTTTTAATTAAATGGGGATAGGTACCTTTATTCAGTTGATACTAATCAAACTCTTCCAAACCAAAAGACTGCATTTTCAGTATTGTACCTTCATTTCTTCATTAAAGTAGCAAAATGTACCTAGACAAGAGCGTGACATTCAGTAAGTTCTTAATAAGGTCTTGATTGAAAGAAAAAGGAGGAAAAAAAATACTAAACAAGAAATGGTCACGTATGAAAAATAGAGTTTGACATTTGAGCTCCAAAAATTGATTTAGAAATGTAATGGTATGTGTAGTCACAAAACTCCCAATCTTGTGAACTGCTCTTTAGTTTCAAAATTAGTCGTCTCTGCATTTATACCACAACTATTGCTAATTTTTTAGAACTATTTTCAGGGAGTGTTGACAGTTTGCTGAATTTAAGATTAAATATTTAACTATAGTCTCTTCACACCTGCCGAAAAGAACTGAGGGCATCTTTCATCTGTGTTTCTTTGGAGACATATACTTGAACAATCATTTTTGAAATTTTTAGAAATGCTTGGACAGTGGAGGATTTTAGAATTTGAGTATAACATACTTATACTAAAAATTAGTGTTCAGCAAGAAAACCAAAATAATATCAATTGTAGAAATGTATGTTTTGCATGATTGCAGTTGATTTGCAAAGTACATAGAAATTTAGATGGTTGTAATAATAGGTGTTACTATTTTTGGAATAATAAATACACCCAGATGTATTTCAGTTGTAACTTCTTAATGACATTTTTGTAATTTGGTTTCCTGTCTTGTATGTCTTCTTAACCAAAAAATTTGCATTTGCTTTTCATTAAAACTTTTGAAAAAGTGAAACATCTGTTGCTAATGTGTATTCAGATAAGCACCAGTAACTCAGGTTATGTTGTTACTTTTAAAAGTTATTTGATTCAGATTGTGACAAGACTTATATGACCTTTTTGTAATTAAACATAATGATAGTGGAATATTATAAGTAAGAGTGTACTGTGACATTGTGATCAAATAACAAGTTAAAATTGTGTTATACTCACCGTGTGATACAGTGAATCTTTACTGCTGCCACCTGACATCAGTAATTTTAAACATTGCAAATATATTTGAAACCCATTGCATAGACTGATTGAATGTTACCTATTTTGTAATTCATTACTTCCATTGCTTACATCAAAATGTCTTACAAATTTGAAAATTTTCCTTCCCTGCATTTAAAAAACATGATCTAGTCATTTTTTGGTTCTAATTATTTAATTTTATTATTGAATTTTCATATGCATTCCCCAAGTTGGCAATGTTTAAATTTTACAAGTCTTCATTTAGACTTTCTAAGTCTAGGGGATTTCAGTGAAGATTTATTTTATTTAGTATGTGTGTGTGGACTTGTGCATGTAAGTTCAGGTGTCCCCCCAGGGCTAAAAGACGTCATTGTTTCTCCTAAGTGGTCTCATGTGGGTTCTGGGAATTGAACTTGGATCCTCTTCAAAAACAGCCAGTGCTTTTAACTACTGAGCTATGTATCCAGCCCAGTAATCTAGACTTTCAATATTGTACTTTTCAGAGAATTTATATTGTTATTTGAGGTCACTATAGGTAAATAAAATACATTTTATAGCACTCTGGAGGCAGAAGCAGGCCGATCTCTGTGAGTTCAAGACCAGACCGCCTACAAAGTGAGTCCAGAACAGCCAGGGCTCTGTTACACACAGAAACCCTTTCTCGAAAAACCAAATAAATAAATAAATAAATAACATACATTTTAGGGAAGGAGTAGAACCCGACTGGATAAATAGTTCAGGAGTTTCCAAGGAAAAATTGTAATCAGTCATGAGAGATTCCTGAAGGAATCGTGACTTTCACAGGTTTGCCCTGTTCAGAGTTTATTTAGTTGTGGCAGTCAAAGGAATGGTAACTGTGGTTTATGGTAAATAATAGTCCAACAGAAGTTCTATGGAGAAACTTGTGGTGGCCACCATTTTCAAAACTTTTTAAAAAATAAATACAATTGGCTTGTTTACTACATTGTCATCCATAATGTGGAATAATATACATAAAGCTTGGGCTATGTATTTGACAATTTTTATTATATTTTAAGTAGCTGTACAACTAAAGAAAATGTATCTTCCTGTTCTTTTTTTTTAGGAACAAGGAAGACTATTTCTTTTTTTTTTTTTGTCTATGTAAATGGTTTTATTTATTTAAATAAATTCATTTATTTGTTGTTTCAGGTTACATCTCCATCATGTTGTCCTCTTTTCCCCCTTCCCAGCCCTGCCCTCCCACCCTCTACCCACTAACCCTTCCATCCCTCTGGAGTTCAGAAGTCATATGAGGGCCAAGAGCTTCCTGGGTGCCTATGACGCAGTCCCACCAGTGAAAAGTGTCTCATTGCCAGGGAGAGAAAACTAAAAAACAAACAAACAAACAAAAAATTCTACGTCCATGTTCACTTTGGTGCATTGGTTTTAGTGTAGATATCCGTAACTATATAGTTAAAATCCGACTATAAGTGAATAGATGCCATGTGCATCCTTCTGAGTCTGGGTTAGCTCACTCAGGATGAGCTTCTCTAGTTCCATCCATTTGGCTTCAAATTGCATAATTTCATTGTTTCTGGTAGCTGAGTAATATTCCATTGTGTAGATGTACCATAGTTTTTTAATCCATTCTTCGATTGAGGGACATCTGGGTTGTTTCCAGTTTCTAGCTATTACAAATAAGGCTGCTATGAACATAGATGAGGAAACTTCCTTATGATTTGGTGAGGAGTCATTTGGGTGTATACCCAGAAGTGGTATGGCTGGTCCTGAGGCAAAGCTATTTCATGTTTTCTAAGATATCGCCATACTGACCTCCATAGTGGTTGCACAAGCCTGCACTCCTACCAGCAATGAAGGAGGGTTCCCCTTTCTCCATACCCTGGCCAGCATATGCTGTCATTTGAGCTTTTCTTTTTCTTCAAGTTACATCTCAATCACAATCCCCTCCCTACTCCCCTCCTGTCCCACCCTTCCACCCTCTTTCCCCTCAACCCCATCCTCTACCCTTTTTTTTTTTTAGTTTAAGGTATATCTTATTCCCCCCAACAGCTCCCCCTTTTAGTCCAACAAGTGGTTCTTTCTCTTTTAACAATAAATACAATACAAAACAACAGAAATAAATAGACCACAATTATGAGCGTTATATGGCTTAGCATACATTCCCAAACTGCAGTCCATATGTATTTGGCACCTGACTTTAACATTCTACTATCTAACCATCTCCATGAGTTTAAAGTTCTATATCTAACTCAGCTTTCATACTAACTTGCCTCACAATTTTAAAAACATCTTCTTGGATACAGAACACTCTCTTGATTCCTAAACAACTCAAAACTTAACTATGAGACTCTAGCTATCTATTCTTCAACCACTTCAGAGACCTGAGAGGGATAAATATATGTGATTATATTGGAAATGCAGGGCCCACAGCTTCCAAAACTAAGAAATGACATACCAGTGGCTGCCTGGACAGTTCCCATTTTCTCCCCATACGTTACAGCATTTGAGCTTATGATCTTAGCCACTCTGACAGGTGTGAGATGGAATCTCAGAGTCATCTAGAGTTGCATTTCTCTGATGATTAAGGATGTTGAGCATTTCTTCAAGTGTCTCTCAGCCATTAGGGATTCCTTCTTTGTGAATTCTCTATTTAGCTCCATCCCCATTTTTTGATTGGATTATTTGGTTTCTTGGAATTTAATTTCTTGAGTTCTTTGTAGATTTTGGATATTAGCCCTCTGTCAGATATGGGGTTAGTGAAGATATTTTCCCAGTATATAGGCTGCCGTTTTGTTCAAATGACAGTGTCTTTTGCCTTACAAAAGCTTTTCAGTTTCATGAGGTCCCATTTATTGATTGTTGATCTTAGGTCCTGAGCTGTTGGTATTCTTTCTGTTCAGGAATGAGTTTGAGGCTTCATCCCAGGAATGATGGGATGAAGTACTACTTTTTCTTCTAGTAGATTTAGTGTGACAAGCCTTATGTTAAGGTCTTTAATCCACTGGTACTTAAGTTTTTTACAAGGTGATAAGTATGGGTCTAATTTCATTCTTTTACAAGTGGACATCCAGTTGGACCAGCACCATTTGTTGAAGATGCTGTCCTTTTTCCATTGTAAGCTTTTGGCTTCTTTGTCAAAAATTAGGTGGCCATAGGTGTGTGGGTCCATTTCTGGGTCTTCAACTTGATTCCATTGATCTACTGGTCTGTTTCTATACCACTACCATGCTGTTTTTACTACTATTGCTCTGTAGCACAGCTTGACATCTGGGATGGTGATACCTCCAGATGTTTTTTTATTGTACATGATTGATTTAGGTATTCTGGATTTTTTGTTGTTCCATATGAAATTGAGAATAACTTTTTCCAGTTCTATAAAGAATTGGTTTGGTATTTTGATAGGAATTGCATTGAATCTATATACTGCTTTTGGTAGGATGGCAATTTTTATTATGTTGATCCTACCTATCCGTGAGCATGGGAGATCTTTCCATCTTCTAAAGGCCTCTTCCATTTCTTGTTCAAGGGCTTGAAATTCTTGTTGTACAGGTCCTTTACTTGCTTGGTTAGAGTTACCCCCAGGTATATTCTATTGTTTGTGGCTACTGTGAAGGTTGTTGTTTCCCTAATTTCTTTCTCAGCCCATTTGTTTGCTTTATAAAGAAGGGCTTCTAATTTTTTTGAATTAAGTTTGTATCCAGCCACCTTGCTGAAGGTGTTTATCAGCTGTAAGAGTTCTCTGGTGGAATTTTTGGAGTCGCTTATGTAAACTATCATATTGTCTGCAAATAGGGATAGTTTGACTTCTTTGTTTCCAATTTGTATCCCCTTGATCTCCTTTATTTGTCTTATTACTCTAGCAAGAACTTCAAGTACTACATTGAAAAGATATGACGTAAGTGGGCATCATTGTCTTGTCTCTGAGTTTAGAGGAAATGCTTCAAGTTTCTCTCCGTTTAATTTGATGTTGGCCACTGGCTTGCTGTATATTGCCTTTATTATTTCTAGGTACGGTCCTTGTATGCCCATTCTCTCCAGAACTTTTAGCATGAAGGGGTGCTGGAATTTGTCAAATGCTTTTTCTGCGTCTAGCGAGATTATCATGTGGTTTTTTTCCCCTCATCTTGTTTATATGGTGAATTATGCTGATAGACTTTCGTGTGTTGAACCATCTCTGCATTCCTGGGATGAAGCCTACTTGATCATAGTGTATGATACTTTTGATGTGTTCTTGAATTCGATTTGCTAGTATTTTGTTAAGTATTTTTGTATCTATGTTCATGAGGGAGATTGGTCTGAACTTCTCTTTCTTTGTTGGGTCTCTGTGTGGTTTAGGAATTAGGGTGACTGTATCCTTATAGAATAAGTTTGGCAGTGTTCTTTCTGATTCTGTTTGTTGAAAGAGTTTGAAGAGTATTGGTGTTAGCTCCTCTTTGAAGGTCCTGTAGAATTCTATGCTAAAACCATCTGGCCCTGGGCGTTTTTTGGTTGGGAGATTTTTAATGACTGTTTCTATTTCCTTATGGGTTATAGGCTGTTTTAATCTGTTAACCTGATCTTGATTTAGCTTCAGTAGGTGGAATCTATCAAGAAAATTGTCCATTTCAATTAAGTTTTCAAATTTGGTTGAGTATAGATTTTTAAAGTAGGACCCAATTATTCTCTGGATTTCTTCAATGTCTGTTGTTATTTCTCCTTTTTCATTTCTAATTTTGTTGATTTGGGTTTTTTCCCTCTGCCTTTTAGTTAATTTGGCTAAGGGTCTGTCTCTTTTGTTGATTTTCTCGAGGTACCAACTCTTGGTTTCATTGATTTTTGTACAGTTCTTTTTGTTTCTAAGTTATTGATTTCAGCCCTAAGTTTGATGATTACCTGCCTTCTGCTCCTCTTGGGAGTGTTTGCTTCTTTTTTTTTTTTTTTTTTCCAATTCACCATGTCTAGCTGTTAATTCGCTAATATGAGCTGTCACAATTTTCTTTTTGAAGTCAACTTCCTCGTAGCACAGCTTTCATTGTGTCCCAGAGGTTTGGGTATGTTGTGTCTTCATTTTTGTTGGATTTTAAGAAGTCTTTGATTTCCTTCTTTATTTCTTCCCTGACCCAGTAGTCATCCAGTACAGCGTTTTTCAATTTCCATGTGTGTGTAGGCTTTCTGTTGATTCTTTTGCTGTTGAAGTCCAGCTTTATTCCATGATGGTCTGATAAGATTCAAGGGGTTATTTCAGTTTTCTTGTATCTGTTGAGGCTGTCTTTGTGTCCAACTATATGGTCGATTTTGGAGAAGGTTCCATGTGATGCTGAGAAGGGGTATTCTTTTGTGTTTGGGTGAAATGTTCTGTAGATATCTGTTAGGTCCATTTGGTTAATGAGCTCTGTTACACTAATTATTTCTCGGTTTGGCTCTTGTCTTGATCTGTCCATTATTGTAAGTGGGGTGTTGAAGTCTCCCTCTACTAATGTGTGGGGATCAATGTGCGATTTAAGTTTTAGAAGCATTTCTTTTACAAATGTAGGTGCCTTTGTATTTGGCCATAGTTGTTCAATATTGAGATGTCCTCTTGATGAATATTTCCTTTAAGGAGTATGTAATGCCCTTCTCTGTCTTTTTTTTATTAGCTTCAGTTGGAAGTCTATTTTGTTTGATATTAGAATGGCTACTGCAGCTTGCTTCCTGGGTCCATTTGCTTGGAAAACCTTTTCCCAGCCCTTTACTCTGAGATAGTGTCTATCTTTGTTAGGGAGATGTGTTACTTGTATGCGGCAAAATGATGGGTCTTGTTTGCGGATCCAATCTGTAAGTCTGTGTCTTTTTATTGGCAAGTTGAGTCCATTGATGTTGATGGATATTAGTGACTGGGGGTGGTGATTTCCTTTTATTTTGGTATAGGTGGCCATCCTGTGTTTCTTTTGGTTTAGTTGCTGTGGAGTTTTCTATTTTCTCTGTTTTCTTGGGTGTAGTTATCTCCTCTGGGTTGGAATTTTCCTTCTAGGATCTTCTTTAGGGCTGTATTTATGGGTAGATATTGTTTAAATTTGATTTTGTCATGGAATATCTTGTTTTCTCCATCTATATTGATAGAGGGTTTTGCTGGGTATAGTAGTCTGGCTGGGCACCTATGTTCTCTCAGGGCTTGTAGGACATCTGTCCAGGTCCTTCTATCTTTTAAAGTTTCTGAGGAGAAGTCAGGTGTAATTCTGATGGGTCTGCCATTTTATGTTACTTGACCTTTTTCTCTTACAGCTTTTCATATTCTTTCCTTGTTGTGTATATTTGGAGTTTCAATTATTATGTGGTGAGAGGAGTTTCTTTTCTGATCTAATCTGTTTGGCGTTCTGTAAACCTCTTGGTTTTTTATTGGCATCTCTCTCTTTAGGTTTGGAAAGTTTTCTTCTATGATTTTGTTGAAGATATTTCCTGGACCTTGGAGTCGGGAGTCTTCTCTTTCCTCTATGCCTATAATTCTTAGGTTCTGTCTTCTCATTGAGTCCTTGATTTCTTGGATTAACATTATGGGTGAGGACTTTTTTAGCTTTCTCATTTTTGTTGGATGTTGTACTGATTTCTTCCATCGAATCTTCCATGCCTGAGATCCTGTCTTCCATCTCTTGTATCCTATCTTTGATACTCATGTCTGTAGTTCCTGTTCTCTTCTCTTGATTCTCCATTTCCACTCTCAACTCTGACTGTGTTTTATTGTTTCCATATCCATTTTCATGTCTTGAATGATTTTATTCGTTTTGTACATTTCCTGCTCCAATTTGCTTGTCTTTGCCTGGGAATCTTTCATTGCCCTGTCTTATTTCCTGTTCAAGTTGAGCCACTTTGGCTTGGAGATCTCTAATGGTATTATCCATTGCTTTCGCTTGTGAAATTTTGGATTCTTTGAATTCCTTCATAGATTTAAATTCTTCTTGAAAGGACTCTATCACTTTCCATAATGTAGAATTGTCATCATTTTCATGTGTTTCAGCTGTGGTGAGGTGTTCAGGGCTTGATGTATTAGCTTAGTTGTGCTTTGTTAGAGTCATATCTCCCTGACTTATGTTGTTTCTGGTTTTCTCTGGCCTTTAGCCATTTGTTTCTTCTTATCTGTCTCTTCCTGTTGTCTTCTGGCCTTGGAGCCAAAGGGGCGCTTTGGTGTAGCAGTCGTATTGCTTGGTGATCTGTTGCTTTCCACAGGCTGGATGGGGCCTTGTGTGGAGGTTCTCAGTGTGTCTCCGAGAGCTCACCCCTTCCTGTTTCATCCCAATTGGGGACTCAGGTAAGGGGCTGTGATGGTGATGTGTTCATGTAGATTCCTGGGATCCAACTTGTCTTCCTATAGATGACAGTGTAGGTTGTCAGGCCTCAGGCTGTTGGGTGGGGTTGTAGCTCCCCTGCATCTTTTGTGTTGGACTGTGTTTGTGGTCCTCGCCGGCTGCTCACAGGGGGTTCTCAGTGTCAATGTGCCGGAAACACTGTGAGCTGGTGCAGCCTATTCTGAGGCAATGAGGAATGGACCAGGATTGTTTCACTTTTCCCAAGTCAGACCTCTCTATGTTACACACTGAGTGTTCAGCTTGCAGTGGCTCTGATGGTATGGTCCTGTGTGTCCAGGCACAGATTCTGTGGACTCTGGAAGTCCCAAGGCCTGTTGGAGTCTTGAAAGGACCCGACTCCACACCCGTAAGGTTAGTCACTCAGCAGTGTCTCCCAGTTCGAAACCTCACTGATCCAGGGGTTGGAGCTATATATGCTCAAGCTCTGGTTCCCGCCGTAAGGGCCAGTTCTAGCAAAAGAGTCTAATAATAATAATAGAAACCCCACAGTTTGCCCAGGGCTTGGACCCTGTGGTATGCAAATCCTCCTTCCAACCCTGTCGCCTTTTCTGCCACTCTCGCAGCTCTGCCTCTGTGTGTATGGAGCTGGTTTTGGATACTGGCAAATGGGGCCACTGTCATCCAAGTTCTGGTACACAGCAGTCCAGCTGCAACATTTTTTCCCAATGACTGTAAATCCAATAGAGGGGCCTGTATGTAAGTCCAGCACCCCTCTGGGGGTGCACAGATATGCCTTGGTTTTCCAAAATGCAACTGTGTGACCCGCTGGCCGCTGGGCTGATGCTTGTGAAACCATCAGCTGCTGTGCGCTCCACTGTGTGCTGCTAAGAGTGTATGGCACTCCCATGGGTCCGCAACCTTTTGCTAAATAGCGAGAACGCCTGTGTGGGATCTGGGGGGCGCAGTAAGCTGGTGAGTAACCCTGTGTCTGGTCCATATCTGCCGGCTGGGTATTAGAGTGGATCTTACCTTGCGACTCTCCTGGTGGGGATTCCTGATTCCCGGATTCCATGGCTTCCGTGCATCTCAGTGGGGGGGAGCGTCCTTCCAAGGGACTTTTAATGGTCCCTGGGTAGCTGGGTGCGACGGTGGGGGGGGGTCACTCAGATTTTTGCACAGCGACTTATAACTCTGTGACTTTATGGCTGTTTGCCGCAAGTTCAAAATGCGTCCGAGCGGGCCACAGCCATCTTGGATCCCGTATCTTCCTATTCTTATGTAAAATTGTCTTATACAATTTAATATCCAGAGCCATTATCCTTGTTCATAGCTATGGTCTCCACATTTGCCCAGTAAGCAGCTGTCTTAATCATAGGAAGGTGCTTGATAACAAAAGCAACTAAATTTGACAGAAAATATTAACCTTATAGTTAATCCTTAACTACTCCATCTGTCTGTCTGTCTTGGAGGAGCTATTGATTCAAGATTTGTGTTCACGTCCATCTGCACCCTTAGTGTATCAAGAAAGATATATACAAATATTTTACTCAAAGGTATTTGAAGAAAGATTATGAGGTTTTTGTCTCATTAAATTTGTCTTGATTTTGAGGCAGTCTCCAACCCAGGTTGACATGGAATTTACTAGTAACCAGGATGGCTTTAAACTTGTGACAGTCCTGTTGCCTCAGCCTCCCAAGCACTGGATTAGAGCATGTGCTACCATGCCCAGCAAAGATTCATTTTAAAACTTTTAAGCTTATGTCAGGTGGTGGTGGCTCATGCCTTCAATCCCAGCACTCAGGAGGCAGAGGTAAGTGGATCTCTGTGAATTTAGAGGCCAGCCTGGTCTACAGAGTGAGTTCCAGGACAGCCAAGGATACACAAAGAAACCTGTCACAAAAATAAACAAACAAACAAACAAAAAGTTTATATGTGGACCAACATTTACAATGAACCCTAGAGGGCACAAGGTCCTCATACTTACATATAAGCATTAGAGAAATCAGGAATATTAAGCACACAGGCTTGTCTCTTCAAAGAAAGGATTTGTATACCTGTTTTCCACCCAGAAGGCTGAGAGTAGATGTTGTTAGTAGTCTGGTAATCTATGCTAATTGTAGGACTGGGCCATACCCAAAACCTTCAGACTATTTTCCTTATCCTAAATTCTTCCACCCTAGACCTTTATCTTGAGCATTGTCTCTCAGTCAATAAAAACCATCCTTATGGGAGATGTCACATGTACTTTTGTTCTTTATAACCTGGTAACTCTATGCTGTCTAAGTCAGACACACACCACATCCTAGGCCATTAAATCTATAGAACCCCAGTTGGACAGGATTTGGCAAATCTTTAATCCCAGTGCTCCTGAAGCAGAGGCAGGTGTATATCTGAGTTCAAGGCCAGCCTGGTCTATAAAGCAAGTCGAGGACAACCAGGGTTTGTTACACAAAGAAACCCTGTCTTGAAAAAAACAAAACAAAAGGAATCTATAGAACCCATCTTCATAGTCACATATACTTTTCGAGAGAGTTCTGATTCAGTAGAATCTTAAGCTTTATTGTGGACATGGATTAAAATAAAATGTTAGAAGCCAAAACTTTTTTGCAAAATTATATTGTACTTAAATACATCTAAAGTAAACAGCTTGGTGTCAGACTCTTTAAGTTTTAACCAACATGGCAAACTAAGTTATACTGACCTGGGTTTCTTTCTTACCTCTCACAGTTCATTTGTGGCTGTAGCATTTACAGGAACCCCCACAGAACCCCTGTTATTACCACCAGTGTAAAAATAAATAAAATGAATTACAAACTATAGCTTATTGAGAAAAAGGAAAAAGTTTGCCTTTTTGGAACAGAAGTACTAATAAGATATTAATTTGGCTGACAAAAGTCATCTATCCCTAGTGATAGCATCTTCAGGGCGGTTAAAAAGTTTCTAACTATTAGGATTTTCATAATTTTTGAGTGACATTTTCCTGAATTAACAGAAAAAGACAATTATTTGTATCAGTTTTCCAAAAATCAACCTTCCTCCCATCAGATTTGATGATGCTTTGCTTTGCTAATTCCTCATTGCTATTGTTGCAATCATGACCACTTATCAAGTAATAATACACATTTAGTGGTGTGTTTTATGATGAAAATAATTTCAAAAATGGCAAAGGCACCTCTTACTAAGCATGCTGTGTTTCACATGCTGTGTCATTTTATTAAGAAATATATTATCCCACCATGAACCATTAAAAAAGGATAAAAAATAATTGGACATGGTAGTTTATGTTTGTAATCTCAGTGCTCAGAAGGCAAGAATGTTCAATGAGTTCTAACACAGCCTGAATTAAAAAGTGAGATCCTACCTCAAACTTAAAAATCCTTTACCTTTTTTTTTCTTTTTTTTTAAATACTTTATTTTTTTTTCTTCAAGTTACATCTCAATCACAAACCCCTCCCTATTCCCCCTTCCTATCCCGCCCTTCCACCCTCTTCCCCCCAGAAGTTTCCCCTTTCAGTCCAACAGATGGTTCCTTCTC
>CAJQZJ010032130.1:8853853-8868562 GCA_907164525.1 Lophiomys imhausi
TTTAATCTATCTAAAAGACCATACATATTTGGATCCTTTGAGTGCTACTTTAATGTACATTTCACTCTGTTAATCTTAAAATTGCCTTCATTAGTATGCTCTACATTATAAATGATACAGTGTGGGAAATTGTCTCTATGTATAATTAAAATATTTATTCAGTTTAAGATAAATCCAGTTAAAAATCTGTAAATCCATGTTGTTGAAAGGTGGAAACTAGAGAACTTGAAGTTGAAGCCTCATTACCAGCTACATAGTGAATTGAAACTGACCTGCACTACACAAGCCTCACAACACACATGCTTACGAACACACGCACACATGAACGCACACACATGTGCATATATGTACATATCTTAATGTCCTAACCTTTAAGTGTCTGTCACTACTGATTTTGAAATATTTATACATTTCTTCAAATTATTTCAGATATCACCATAAATTAGTTAATAGTGTTCAGATTATTTGACACAACAAGTATGCTTTCTGTGCAGGAGGAAAAAACACTAGTAAGGCAACTTTTAATATTAAATTTTTCCACATGATATTTACCACTACAAAATAATTGTGAAAGGTTTTTATTGATTTTTCAAAAAAATTTTATGGTGTTGTGCTCATACAAACAAACCTGACTAAGAATACTGTCTTCAATTGTCCAATAGCTTTGAAACTTTTAAAACAATACAACAAATATATTTATAATCATTCTTTAGTGCTCATTTTTAAAGTTCATTTGTTAGTTTTAGACATTAATGCTAAGAATTAATACTTTTACAGCTGAGATGAACAGCCATGTATTCATAATGGACTGCCTTACTAAAGCATACTTCTAATATCCTAAAACTTAATTTTAATGACTCACTATTTTAATTATATATTCATGATATTAGCAAGTTCAAAAACTTACAGAAACACATTCTTTTTTTAAATTTTTTCCTTTATTTTTATTTCTTCAAGTTACATCTCAATCGCAGTCCCCTCCCTATTCCCCCTCCAGTCCCACCCTCCCTATTCCCCCTCCAGTCCCACCCTCCCACGCTCAACCCCCCATCCTCTTCCCTTTTTTTTTTAAGTTTAAGGTATATCATATTTCCCCCTACAGTCTCCCCTTTCAGTCCAACAAATGGCTCTTTCTCTTATAATAATAAATACAATACAAAACAACAGAGGTAATTAGGCCACAGTTATGAGGGTTATATGGCTTAGCATACATTCCCAATGTCCAGTCCATATGTATTTGGCCCCTGACTTTAACATTCTACTATCTAACCATCTCCATGAGTTTAAAGTTCTATATCTAACTCAACATTCATACTAACTTGCAACACAAATTTAAAAGCATCTTCTTAGATCTATAACACTCTCTTGACTCCTAAACAACTCAAAGTTTAATTATGAGGCTCTAGCTATCTGTTCTTCAACCACCTCAGAGACCTGAGAGGGATAAATATATCTGATTTTATAGGAAGTACAGGGCCTGCAGCTTCCAAAACTAAGAAATGACATACCAGTGGCTGCCTGGATAGTTCCCATTTTCTCTCCATACATTACAGCATTGATATTCAGTCGTTTGGCCACGTTTCTCTGACAGACATTGATTGTAGAGCAGGAATTATGAAGGACTTGCCTACCCTATCTTGGCAGAGCTAGGCTGTCGACTTATCTGCTTCCAGGCTTTGTCCTTTTTGGACAGCATTCTGTCTACAGTTGGAGCAAGGGGCTTTTCCTACCAAGAGATAGGCTTGCGACTAATTCAATCATCTCCCACTGGAGATCTTCCATGCTCATCTTCTACTTTGCGTAGAATAAGGGGTGCTGACAGGAGTTTATATGTCTCGATATAAAAAAATCTAAAGTTATGAAAACATCTTTGAATGCCATATTCTGCAGATCTCTTGAGGTTTTTGAAGAGGCCCTATCTATCTCTTCTATTAGGGTAAGCAGATGTTGCTTGTCTCTTAGCAGCTTTATTTCTGATTAGCTTAGAAAATAACTATAATAGGCTGCCATAGTACCTAACAAAATGACCGGCTTGCATAACTATTAGTTTGCATTTCTTAATTATCCTAAACAGTTTATGACAATTAGTTGCCAAAGGCCGAAACTTAAGTCCAAGTGGATCAAAGACCTTAACATAAGGCTGGTCACACTAAATCTACTAAAAGAAAATGTGGGAGAAACCCTCGAACTCATTGGCACAGGCGACAACTTCCTGAACAGAACACCAACAGCTCAGGACCTGAGATCAACAATCAATAAATGGGACCTCATGAAACTGAAAAGCTTCTGTAAGGCAAAAGACACTGTCATTCAAACAAAATGGCAGCCTATAGACTGGGAGAAAATCTTCACCAACCCCACATCTGACAGAGGGCTAATATAAAAAATCAACAAAAAACTCAAGAAATGCCAAGAAACCAAATAATCGAAGCAAAAAATGGGGGACAGAGCTAAATAGAGAATTCACAAAGGAGGAATCCTTAATGGCTGAGAGACACTTGAAGAAATGCTCAACATCCTTAATCATCAGAGAAATGGAACTCTAGACAACTCTGAGATTCCATCTCACACCTGTCAGAATGGCTAAGATCAAAAGCTCAAATGACAGCACATGCTGGGGAGGGTGTGGAGAAAGGGGAACCCTACTCCATTGCTGGTGGGAGTGCAGGCTTGTGCAACCACTATGGAGGTCAGTCTGGCGATTTCTTAGAAAACTTGGAATAGCTTTGCTTTAGGACCCAGCCATACCACTTCTGGGTATACACCCAAATGCCTCTTCACGGAATCATAAGGAAGTTTCCTCATCTATGTTTATAACAGCGTTATTTGTAATAGCTAGAAACTGGAAACAACCCAGATGTCCCTCAACCGAAGAATGGGTTTAAAAACTGTGGTACATCTACACAATGGAATATTATTCAGCTATCAGGAACAATGAAATTATGCAATTTGCAGCCAAATGGATGGAACTAGAAAAGCTCATCCTGAGTGAGCTAACCCAGACTCAGAAGGATGCATATGACATCTATTCACTTATAGTAGGATTTTAGCTATATAGTAGAAGGTATCGATACTACAACTAACACACCAAAGGGAACTTGGACATAGACTTTTTATTTTTATTTATTTATTTATTATATTGTTTTTATTTTTTTTCTATTTTTTAGTCTTCTTTATCTATTTGTCTGCTTATTTGTTTGTTTGTTTTTTAGTTCTCTCTCCCGGGCAATGAGACACTTTTCACTGGTGGTATTGCCTCGTAGACCCCCAATGAATGAGGAGGCTCTTGGCCCTCATCCGACCTCCCAACTGAGATGAGGGACTGTTGTATAAGGGCACCCTACCTTAGAGAAATGGGATGAAAGGGTTAGGAGGTAAAGAAAAAAAAATGAAATGTGATGTTTCGGCCTTTTAGTACTAATTGTCATAAACTGTTTAGGAACTCATTCTAATATTAATGAAAATGTATTTTTTTATTATTCCTTTTTATTTGAATTGACAAAAAATTTTATATTTAAGCATTTCTAGACTTCGGATATATCATAATTTTCTTAAAATAATTAGAATTATTGTTCTTTTATGATTCTATTTGGTGAAAGAGTTTGAAGAGTATTGGTGTTAGCTCCTCTTTGAAGGTCCAGGTTCCTATGAGACTTATTCAAATTAAAAGTAATAAAGTAGAATTTTTAGCATTCACTATGCAGATTTGGGTCTTAGCTACTGAGTTAATTTAGTAACAAGTATTAAATAAAACATTGGATTGCATAACCACAGTTGTATTGAGTGCCTGCTTGTTCTGTCAATAGAAAGGGGAACATTATAACATACTTTGAGAGTAATTATGATATATAGTAAATTATGGTAACATGTAACTGTATCATAATAACACATTGACCAGAGTATTGCAAAGATAGTTCAAATATTGCTCACAGCAGCAGTTTCTAGTGTTATTGAGGTACTTGTTCTTGGTGAAGCCTAGCTTTTGTGCAAAAGATAAACAAAAAGTTAGTGACTAATTTTCTTCTTGTGTCATTTTCAGGTGGAGGTTTAGCTGTTGGAACACTTCTTCTGATTGGTTAGTATAAAATCCATATTGTGATCCTTCCAACTAGTTCTGTTTTGTATATAATAATTTTATGAATTTCTCACTCTGAAACTGAATATTTAAGTATTGAGCTCTCCACAGACATAAAGTGAAGTTAGAACTTGTCTAAATACTTTTTTAATTCAAATTGAGATGGGGAGACATATCTGAAAATGAAAGTCCAAACATTTAAAAATGTTTACTCGCCGGGTGGTGGTGGCGCAGGCCTTTAATCCCAGCACTTGGGAGGCAGAGGCAGGTGGATCTTTGCGAGTTCGAGGCCAGCCTGGTCTACAAAGTGAGTCCAGGACAGCCAGGGCTACACAGAGAAACCCTGTCTTGAAAAACCAAAAAAAAAAAAAAAAAATGTTTACTCTGCACTCCATTTTAAATTTAATTAAATTTAAAATGAAATATCAATCGCTTTTTTTTTTTTTGGAAAAAAACCCTCTGTATTAAGAAAATAATTTTAAGCCGGGTGTGATGTCGCATGCGTTTAATCCCAGCACTTGGGAGGCAGAGGCAGGTGGATCACTGTGAATTCGAGGCCAGCCTGTTCTACAGAGTGAGTCCAGAACAGCCAGAGCTGTTACACAGAGAAACCCTGTCTTGAAAAAAAACAAAGAAAAAGAAAAAAAAAGAAAGAAAGAAAAAGAAAGTAATTTTAGTGATTGATTTGAGAAATGAAAGAATTAATGTGTTCTTTAATTGAAAATTAAGATAGACAGGCATATCTGAAACTGTACCTCCAAACATTTAAAAAGGTTTACTCTTCACTCCTCCATTTTAAATTTAATTAATTTCAAAATGAAATGTCAATTGCTTTTTTTTAAATCTCAGTATTAAAAAAGTAATTTTAGTGATTGATTTGAGAAATGAAAGAATTAATGTGTTTACTACATATGAGTATATAGATGTGTAATACACTTTACAGATTTTGTTATTGTTTTATTGAATGAAAATGGCAACGTAGGCTATATTTTTGTTCATTTTTAAAGTTATTATAGTTCTTTTTTTTTTTTCCCAAGACAGGGTTTCTCTGTGTAATAGTCCTGGCTCTCCTGGACTCACTTTGTAGACCAGGCTGGCCTCGAACTCACAGAGATCCGCCTGCCTCTGTCTCCCGAGTGATGGGATTAAAGACGTGTGCCACCATGCCCAGCAATAGTTCTGATTTTAATATACAACCCTATATATAGCATATTTCAGCATAGATCATAGAATCTTAAAATTGCAGTAAGCCTCATCTATCCCATAATGAGCACAGTACTGTTAGTGCTTACCATATTTATTTGTAACTTACTTACTGTTTCTAGTTTAGTCTTGAATAGACCAGCCTACTTTTTACATGACCTCATTAAAATAAAAAATATCTGTTTTCACACCTCACATTTTCCCTAACCCACATGGAAATCATTTGGTGACCTGGCTGTGAGATTTAGAGTGACTCCTTGTTCTCCACATTGTCTTCTTGATATACTCCCTGGGGTGACACTTCTCTTTCATTTATGGAACTCATACAAGAGTTCACATTTAATAAGACCTATATTCAGCAAACTGAGGTTATAAAATGTAATGATCTAGACATTAATTAGTACCAGGCACCAATAAAAATAATTTTATGTTAGTAGACTTCTTTTAACATAGCAGGGAACTGTTAAAAATATTTTAGGAAGATTTTTCTCCAAGACTGATTACAATACAAAGTGATGGTCCTTCAATTTTGTCATACATGTAGCATTTATCTAGTGAAACTGAATCCCTGGAAAATTCAAAGTTGTCTAGAACATCTCATTACCTATCTCTGCTAAATTACTGAAGAGTATTGATAATAGTTGGAGAGTTGTCTATCATTTGGTTCTTGCTGTGAGTCATGTATTGTGTAAAGTGCTTTGTATATGTTTCTTTCTTTACTTAATATTATTACTGTATAAACTGTTAATTCATATTATCTGTATGTTATTCATGAAATTAGATTTGAGGGGTGGAGTAACTTCAAGTTTCACACAGATAATAAGAATCCAGTATTAGAATTATGCTGTGACTCTAGATACATGAATTTGGTTTTTGCATGAAAAGTTTTTATTTTTAATTGTTTTCTTATTTTTTGTGAATTCTGTAGATAAGTATTTTGTATTTATCTCATACTCCTTTCTCCCTCTATCCTATCCAACTCTTTCTGTACTACTCCCTCTCAAATTTACTACTTTTTCAGTTATTGTTACACACACATATATATGTGTGTGTTTGTGAGTGTGTATGTGTGTATACACATGGATATACTTACTGAGTTTGTATAGTGCTGCTCATTCCTGGTACATGTGTTAGAGCTGATCATTTGATCATTTGGAATTAGGTGTGTTTATGTTCAGAGATGATCATTTGTGTGTGTGTGTGTGTGTGTGTGTGTGTTTAGAGCTAATTATTTGAGATTAGATTACCCATCAAAGAGCTTACCCCTGGAGAAGACTGAATCTCCATCTCTTAGCAGCTGCTAATTGCCTGTAGCTCTTTAATCTAGGGAGGAGAGTTATAAAATTTCCCTCATCCACATTGGCATGACAACTGGGAGGTCTTGTTTAAGAAACCATATTGTTGAAACTGCATGGGTGCCACTTCTCTGCCATACGTAGAAGACACTGTATTTTAAGGGTATAGCAGATATACTGGTGCTCTGATTCTTACTGTCTTTCTACCCTTTCTTCCACAATGTTCTCTGAACCTTAAATGTAGGGGTTGTATTATTAGTTGAGATTGGGCGCCTCATGGTCAGTTGTTCTCTACATTTGACCAATTGTGAATTTGTGTAGTAGTCTTTATTTGCTCCAAAGAGAAACTTCTTTGTTCAGGAATAAGAGGTATACTTATCTCTAAGTGTGAAAGTAAGTACTTAAGGGCTGAAGAGATGGCTTGGCTGTTATGAGCACTGACTGTTCTTTCAAAAGACTCAGGTTCAATTCCAGGTACCCACATGGTGGCTCACAAACATCTGTTAACTAGGCATGTGGTACACTGACATATATGGAAGCTAAATACACATACATAAAATAAATAACAATTTAAAAATATATTTAGAATGCAGTTAGAAATTATAGTGGTTTGGAAAAGTGGCAGTCATATGTTCTTTAGGATACATGACTGTATCAGACATGGCTAGTTGGCTAAATTTACAGTACCAGGAATGAATTTCCTCCTACTAGGCAAGCCTTAAGGTCCATTTAGACAGATGTTAGTTACTCCCAGGATGTAAGTGCCACTATTGCACCCTTGGGGATATCCTGCTGGACATTTTTGTGTTTTGTAGGCTATACAACTGGATATAGACTCTTGATTAGTTTTCCTCCCTTGGCAGGTTGCTCAAGGAAATAGTAGGAGAGCCAGTCCTCACGGAGGAAAAAGTTGGCTCCTCCAAGTCCTATGTAGAAACCATGTGGCATCTTCAGCAATAAGAAAACTTCTATTAGGCAACTAAGAGTAAGAGCAAGAGCAGTGCCCTACATTACTTTATGAATGTTGGGTCAAGTAGAAGATAGTCCATCAGGACTTGAGATAAAGTAGAGGGACTGGACAATACATGTAAAGAATATAGAAAACATAAATAAAAACATATGGAAGGAACATGCAGGAGCTCTGAGACACCAACTCTTAAGATTATAAGCATAGATGAAGCATCCCAGATAATAATCCAGTCATTAGCAAGGACCAGATCTTCAACTGCATCATAGGAGAAAACTCCAAATTAAGGAAAAACATACCTATACTTATACAAGAAGCTCATAGAACACCAAATAGACAGGACCAAAAAAGAAGCTCTTTGCAGTATGTTATTATTAAAAACACTGAATATATAGAGTCTATTAAAAGCAGCAAGAAAAAACCCACAAGTCACATGTAAAGGGAAACCCGTCAGAATAACAGTTGATTTTTAGGTGGAAACTTTGAAAGATAGACGCTTGGATCAGTATAGTCCAAGTTCTAAAAGACCACAAATACCAGCCTAGACAACTGTCTTGTGGCATTCTTGGATGCCTTGTTTAATAGCTGTAAAAAGTGGGATAGAAGTTATATCCCTTCTCTGTCTTTTTTGATTAACTTCAGTTGGAAGTCTATTTTGTTTGATATTAGGGTGGCTACTCCAGCTTGCTTCCTGGGTCCATTTGCTTGGAAAACCTTTTCCCAGCCCTTTACTCTGAGGTAGTGTCTATCTTTGTTAGTGATATGTGTTTCTTGTATGTAGCAAAGTGATGGGTCTTGTTTACAGATACAATTTGTTAGCCTGTGTCTTTTTATTGGGGAGTTGAGTCCATTGATGCTGATGGATATTAGTGACCAGAGGTTGTTATTTCCCATTATTTTGGTGTAGGCAGTGGTTCTTTGTTTCTTTTGGTTTAGTTGCCATGGAGTTTTCTGTTTCCTCTGTTTTCTTGGGTGTAGTTATCTTCTCTGGGTTGGAATTTTCCTTCTAGGATCTTCTGTAGGGATGGATTTATGGGTAGATATTGTTTAAATTTGATTTTGTCATGGAATATTTTGTTTTCTCCATTTATGTTGATAGAGAGTTTTGCTGGGTATAGTAGTCTGGCTGGGCAGCTATATTCTCTCAGAGCTTGTAGGACATCTGTCCATGCCCTTCTGGCTTTTAAAGTTTCTGAGAAGTCAGGTGTAATTCTGATGGGTCTGCCATTATATGTTACTTGACCTTTTTCTCTTACAGCTTTTAGTATCTTTCTTGTTCTGTACATTTGGAGTTATATCTCTTTGTGAAATGACACCTGTATATGTGGATTTTTCAAAGTGAAATTTCAAAATTCTAAATGTGAAAGATCTTACTAGGTATACACAGTTACAGATTGGTAAAAATTCTTGTTTTACATGGTCTGTATTATAGCAGAACATTTCTGTTTAAAATGCTGAAATCTTGCCAGGCATGGTGGCTTACACTTTTAATCCCATCACTTTGGAAGCAGAGGCAGGTGGAACTCTGTGAGTTTGGGACCAATGTGATCTACCTAACAAATTCCTGACCAGCCAGAACTACATATTTTGTTGTCTCAACAACAAAAATATTTCTGTGTCTATTATACTTACTTATAGTTATGTACATACGTACATGTGAGTGCAAATGTGCATGTGGGTCAGTATACCCCTGGGTTTGATATGGAGATCTATTTCTGGTATCCATTTGGTCATCCTATATCTTATTTTTTAATGTATTATTGTTTAATGTGTATGACTGTTTTGCCTGCATATATGTTAGTGGGTTACCCTGTCCATGCAGTGCCAAAGGAAGCTAGAAAAGAATATCAGATCCCCTGATACTAGAATTGCAGATAGATGTGAGTGTTGGGAATCTTCACTTTCTGGAAGGGGAGCAAGTGGTTTGAACCTCTGAGCCATCTCTCTGGCTCCTCTCTACACTGCTTTGAGACAGGGTTACTTCACTGAACTTGAAGTTTACCAATTGACTGTGTCCCTGACCAGTGATTGCCAAGGGATCTGACTATGTTTCTCTTACACCTATACCCCCAGGACTAGAATTACAGATGAATATCACTACACTTGACTTTTATATGGGTACTAAGGATTCCCAACTCAGATCTTCCTGCACGTGTGGCAACCACTGTATCCTCTGTGCCCTCTCTAGTCTCTATTGTGAGTTTTTTAAATCATTGCCTCATGAAAATTATTTTTTTTTATCAAGGCAGTTTTATGTGTGGCATATGGCTTTTCCGAGCAGTTTATTTATAGTTTCTGATATAGTGTAACTATGGAAACTAGAACTAGTGAGTGTTACTACCAAAACTCAGAAAAATTCTATGCCTTCAGAATATTGCAAAGTAGATAAATAGGCATGTATGAAAGGTAAACATTTCTTAATATGAACTTAATTCTTTCTAACTTTTGTTATTCAACATTTTATTGCTGTTAAAAACAACTGAGAAAATCAACTAAAAGGAAGAAAGCTTTATTTTGGCTCTTGGTTTCAATGGGTTCAGCACATGGTCAACTAACTCTGATGTGGGCCTGAAGTGAGGCAGAGTGCATGCAGTCAGAATGTACAGCAGAGGAGCTTGTTCATCCCACTGTAGCTACAAAATGGAAAGAAGGAGTCACAGCACAGTATGTCACACAAAAGGCCCCAGTGACCTTCGTCCATTGAGATTCAATATCCTAAATTTCTACTATCTCTCAGAAGGCCACTCAATTGTGGATCAGTCCATTCATCTATATGTTGAAGATGTCAGAGTCTTCATTATTTAATTGCCCTCCAAAGGCTTCATCTCTGAAAACTACTGCATTGAGGACTAAGCCTATGATATGTGACATTTGAGGGAATGTTGCAAACCAAACCCATAATAATACTGAAATAGGTTTTGAGATGTTGTGAATTGAAATTGCTTGTGACCATTTGTTACTTGGGTAAATTTGCAACAACTTAAAAATATCAAAAGTGAATTTAGCAAATAATGGTTTTTAATCTATTTGCAGAGATGCTGATTATCAAGACAGATTTTTAATAGAATTTTCATTAATTAAAAAGACAAGTTATTTTGGCAAATTTATTGTTTTTTAAAGTATCCCATATTACTTACATAACTATTTTTTTAACTTTCTTTTTTTTAATTTATTTATTTGTTGCTTCAGGTTACATCTCCATCATATTGTCCTCTTTCCCCCCTTCCCAGCCCCTCCCTCCCACCTTCTACCCCCATCCCTTCCATCCCACTCCTCTGGAGTAGAGTGTTCCTACATAACAGTCCCCGGCCCCAGTTCAAAAGTTATATGAGGGCCAAAAGCCTCCTCATACACTGGGGGCCTGCAAGGCAGCACCACCAGTGAAAAGTGTCTCATTGCCAGGGAGAGAAAACTAAAAAAACACACAAACAAACAAACTAGTTGTAGAAGTAACAAGTGGTTTGTTATTGGCCAACTGGTACCTAACTAGGTACAAGTACAGATGCTTCTCTGTGTAGTTATTGTGATTTAGAAGATTAGTAAGTTGAACCACAGAAAGCTGAGAACTGCTGGTAGTATAAAAATATTTTTTGTTTTAATTATCTATTACTGTATAACAATATTTGACATAACTTTGGTTGCTTATGACAACACACATTTTTCTGTGGGTCAGAGGTCTAGTTGCAGCTTAGCTGCGGAGTTCTACAGTAACTGCAAGACATGGCTGGAATTTTCTCTGAGTGTGTAGCTTCCAGGCTCCCATCCGTGTCAGCAATGTTCAGTTACTTACTAGATGTCTGAGCCACGGGGATTTCACAAGATAGCTTTTAGTTTCCTGAAATCCATCATGTAAGAGTGTCTCAGCAAGGTAAATGTTACAGTCTCAGGAAACAAGTGATATCCTATCACCTTTGCTCCATTCCCTTGCTTAATAGAAAGTCATGGGTTCTACTGCACTCACTGAAGATTAAAAAGATATAAAATACCAGAAAACAGGAATCATGGAATCACCTCAGGCAGACCCATCACACTCTTCATAATTTTACTTTATTATTTCTTATAATAGAAAAAAACAAGTGCTTCCAAGATTTTCTCTTATGGAATATCAGAATACTATATGTTATCTTCAGGCCATTTGAGTTTGTTGAGCTACATTTTTCTTCTAAATCATAAATTTTGAAGGGTCTTTATGCTATTACTGAGAGGCTATCTAGCTCTCTGAATAAAGCTGACTGGACGGGGTTATTAACTTTTGTGTTATCTATGACTGTCTTTGTACTACAAAGGCAGGGTTGAAGAGTTGCAGCAGTGACCATGTGTCACACAAGCTCAAATATTTACTTTCTGGTTTTTTTTTAAGAGAGAAGCTTTTTATATTTTTAGTTTATTTTATCATAGTGCCATAACAGTGATGCTAAAGCACTGAAGTGGGACAAGACAACTAGGTATGAATGCACTCTTACAGCCAAACGCCTGAGATCTGTTCTGAAGAGTTGTGGTCAGCCCTGTTAGGCAACAGAAATCTCAGTTAGATTCAACGATATATATATATATATATACCATGTAAATGCTGTTGCAGGTGTAAGAGATATAAAAACGACCTAAAGTGTAAATACAGATAGAAAGAGGAAGGAAAAAAAACTGCACACATAAAGAACAGTACTGACATAAGAAGCCATCAGCAGAGCATGCTTGCACAAAGGCAATGAGCAGCCTTCCTGAAGTGGAAAGTTCAGTTTCATCCTCAGTTTCTTGCTTTGGTCTGCGTGACTCAAACCATAAAGCTTCAGCATGTTCCTGCCATCCCCCAAGACCACACTCTTCACCGAGCAGATGACTCCTGGGATTTCTGCCTCCTCATCTCTGACCATGTCTAAGGACTTGTTCTTATAATCTCTATAGTACCTTTATCTTCATATAATCATTAAGTCATCAATGGGTTTTACCTTAAATATTTTTAACTGTTTATACTCTCCATTTTTACTGCCATTTCTCTATTTTGGGCCATAATTGACAATTTTTGATGAAATTGCTATATCTTCTTAAGGTGTCCCTATATTTAGTGTTTCAGCCCCTTGCCATTATATTTCTATAATTAACTAATATAAACTTGCACATGATTGTCCTGCCTTAGGACTATCTATGTTCTGTGTCAACACAAGATCCATGCTCTTTAAATTAAGACTAAGGGCTAGAAATATGGCACAGTGGTAAAGGGCTTGCCTAGCATGTGCAAAGTCCTGAATTCAGTCCACAATCTATATATAGATATATTCAGATTCAATCCATATATATTCACCTTCCACAAAACAGCACAAGTCAAATATGGTCCAAAAATATTAAATGAAAAATTTGAGAAATAACCAACTGATGAATTTTAAATTGCATGCTGTTCTAGGTAGCATGATAAAATCTCATCCTGTTCCCACTACTACAATATGCCTAGGGCATGACTCATTCATTCATCCAGCATAGCCACACTGTATATGCTACCCACCCATTAGTCACTTAATAGCCATCTCAGTTATCACATTGATTGTCAGTCATATTATCACAGTTCTTATATTCAGGTAACCCTAATTTTACTTAATAATGGCCCCCAGAGAACAAGAGTATTAAACCTGCAATTTGAATATGCCGAAGGAAAGTTATGAAGTACTTCTTTTAAGAGAAGAGGTAAAGCAATAAAATATTTTAGGACAGGCAGATTCTCATCACATGACTTTATTAGTATTCCATTGTTAATTATTATTGTTAATCTGTCAGTGTGCCTGACTTACTAAGTTTTATGATAGGCATGTATATATGCATCTATATGCCTGCATACATACGTGCATGTGTGCATGCATAGGGACTAGAACTTACACCTGCTACAAGCTAGGATAGTATATGGTCTCAGACATAAAGTGTGGTGATGGTTTTGGAACTGATATTGGAGAACTACTGTATTAAAGAGGATTTGAGTTGATGAAAAAAATTAAGAGGCAGTTGTGGTTATACAGGCAAGAGTTTAGGCAACACTTCTAGGGGAAAAGCACCAGCATGAAGAAAGATAATTAAATTCTAGAGGTATTTTCAAATTAAATTTAGTAGTATTTTCAGGATGAGGAGTCAGGTGTATTGGTAAGAAAAAGAGAGAAAAAGTTTTTAAAGGTTAAATTTTCCATATTAAAAATAGAAACCTTGGAAATTAAATTTTTATCAAGTTTATTTCTTACATTATTGATTTCTTTGGGGTTTTTGAGGGGGGGCACCAGGTAGCCCAATATTTATTCTATGTGGCATTTTTTAATGAAAATTGTAAGGTATAACATACATTCCAATATCCAGTCCATACATATTTGGCAACTGATAACAATATTCTATTATCTATCTATCTCGATGGGTTTAAAGTTCTATACCTAACTCAGTTTCTATCCTAACTTATGCAATGGAATTGAGAAAAAGCAGTCTTTTAAATCAATTACTATTAAAGGCCATGACTTTGCTAACAGAGAAGGTAAAGGCATACCATGCTGCAAAGGACCCATAGGTTGAATTACTCTATTCACAGCTCTTAAATCTGTTACCATTCTCCATTTACCCAATTTCTTTTTTACCACAAACACAAGAGAATTCCATGGGCTGGTAGTCTCTTCTATATGACGAGCGTCCAGCTGTTCTTTTACCAATTGCTCAAGAGCCTCCAATTTTTCCTTTGTTATGGGCCACTGCTCTTTCCACACTGGTTTATTTGATAGCCATTTCAAGGGTAGGGCTGTTGGAATTTCAGCAGTGGCCCCTAGTATACATTTGGAAACTCGATACCTGGGATGTCCTGTGTTTGGACACTAGATATAGCTTGCAGTTGTTGAGTACTCACATCAATACCTTCCTCAAAAGTATCTATAATCTCCATGTCTGGGGTGTCCTGTGTTTGGACACTAGACATTGCTTGCAATTGTTGTTGAGTATGCATATCAATACCTTCCTCAAAAGCATCCATCATTTCATCATTTGTTATTTCTGGCATTGCAGGAATATTAATTTGAGTACCCCATTGTTGTAAGAGATCCCTTCCCCATAAATTTATGGGTACATCAGCCACATGAGGTCTCAACTTCCCTGTTTGCCCTTCTGGTCCCACACAGTTAAGCCATCGTACACTTTGTTTTACATGTGATAATTTA
>CAJQZJ010032130.1:8868962-8881456 GCA_907164525.1 Lophiomys imhausi
AGGCCAGATACTTTGTTTCTTCAAGTCCATTAAGTCTTTCCTGTTTTCCTGACTTCAACCTTGTTTTTCAGTCTATTAAGTATTTCCTGTTTTACCTGACTTCAACCTTGTTTTTCAGTCTATTAAGTCTCCTGTTTGTTTCCTGTTTTTAGTCCACATGCTGATAATGCTCTTTATGCACCGAATTAAGAGACAGTATCAGAAACCCCTATATATTTTCTAAATCTAATTTATCTAACCCCCTACAGTGGTACAGCACTGGCAAGGTGGTACACCTTGCAAAAAATCTTGGCAGACCCTTGCCAAGATTTATTCCCCGAGGAAATCATGCCATGCCAGGCAACAGGTCTGATGTAAGGTTTGTTAAGGTGAAGGGGACAGGAGTTTAGGGCAGGGAATGGAGTCAGAGCCATGAGAGAAGCTGGAACATAGGAAAAGAGGGGGAGAGAGAAGGATGTGGGGGACAGAGGAAAGTTGGAATGGGGTTAGAGAGAGAGAGGAAGGCGTTGGTGGGAGCTTTTTTGCCTGCCAGGTGTGTCACACCTGTTGGAGGTGATGATATGAGCAATTAAGGACCCTGAAGGACCTCTGAGGTCAGGAGTCAGGATAGTGCAACCACCTGAAGACTTACAGGGGGAGTGGTATGTGGCAGCTCCTGTGTGGAGGTCAGAGGAAAACTTAAAGAAGTCATTTCTCTTCTACATGAGGTTCCCAGGTTCTCAGACCTTCCAGCACTTATAATGTTACCAGACCAAGATTGATCTTTTATAATTTTGTTGCTTGCATATGGCCATTAAGCTACTCCAGTACCATTTGTTGAAAAGCAGTAATTCTGTAGATTTATATTTGACTATCATATCTTCTCTCTGAAGGTATATTTCTAACGTTTTGCCAGTGACACATTAACTTCATGAGTGAAGCTGTGAACTCAGTCTTCAAATCACCTGTTTGGTTATTCACTAACTTGTGCAAATTTTACAATTAGAAACCTACTGAAGGTTATTGGCCAGTTTTCAAGCCGCGGGAGCAGCAAGGCTATGGGAGCTGAACTGCAGATTTACCAACTACAGGAACCAACCGCGGACAAACTGTGAGATACTTGAAACTGTCGTATATCAGACTTTTGTACTAGTACGGGCCATTCCGGCGGGGAACCAGAGCTTATTTGTACACAGCTCCGCCACCTGGATTAGTTAGGTCTCCACCTGGGAAGCGGGACTGAATGACTCACCTAATAGGGGTGGAATAAGGTGATGCTACTCCTACACAAAAGCGCCCCCTTTGGACCCAAGTCCAGAAGACAGCAAAAAAATTCCACATGGCCAGAGGCCCCAGACCAAAAAAAAAAAAAACAGCGAAATGTCTCCAACAAAAGAAAGCAACGCTGTTCCGTCCACCCCGAAGCACCTCGCTACAGCTGAAACACATGAAAACGATGACAATTCTACATTATGGAAAGTGATAGAGTCCCTTCAAGAAGAACTTAAAACTATGAAGGAATTCAAAGAAACCACAATTTTATAAGTCAAAACAACGAATAACACCATTAAAGAGCTCCAAGCCACGGTGACCCAGCTTGAACAGGAAAAGGACAGAGCAATGAAAGATTTCCAGGCAAAAACAAGCAAACTGGAGAAGGAAATGTGCAAAACGAACAATACCATTCAATACATGAAAATAGAAATGGAAACAATAAAGAAAACACAGTCAGAGTTAAAAGAGGAAATGGAGAATCAAGGGAAGAGAACAAGAACTACGGATGTGAGTATCAAAAATAGGATGCAAGAGATGGAAGACAGGATCTCAGGCATGGAAGATTCGATGGAAGAAATCAGTACAACATCCAAAGAAAATGAGAAAGCTAAAAAATCTTTCACCCACAGCATCCAACAAATCAAGGACTCAATGAAAAAACAGAACCTAAGAATTATAGGCATAGAGGAAAGAGAAGACTCCCGACTCCATGGTACAGGAAGTATCTTCAACAAAATCATAGAAGAAAACTTCCCAAACCTAAAGAAAGAGATGCCAGTAAAAACCCAAGAGGCTTACAGAACACCAAACAGATTAGATCAGAAAAGAAACTCCTCTCGCCACATCATAATAGAAACTCCAAATATAGAAAACAAAGAAAGTATATTAAAAGCTGTAAGAGAAAAAGGCCAAGTCACATACAATGGCAGACCCATCAGAATCACACCTGATTTCTCCTCAGAAACTTTAAAAGCTAGAAAGGCCTGGACGGATGTCCTACAAGCCCTGAGAGAACATAGGTGCCGCGCCAGACTACTATACCCAGCAAAACTCTCTATCAACATACAAGGAGAAAACAACATATTCCATGACAAAATCAAATTCAAACAAGATCTCCCCACAAACACAGCCCTACAGAAGATCCTAGAAGGAAAATTCCAACACAGAGAAGATAACTACACCCAAGAAAACAGAGGAAATAGAAACCTCCACAGCAACTAAACAAAAAGAAACACAAGACAACCAGCTATACCAAAATAATGGGAAATAACAACCCCTGGTCACGAATATCCATCAACATCAATGGACACAACTTGCCAATAAAAAGACACAGACTTACAGACTGGGTCTGTAAACAAGACCCATCTTTTTGCTGTATACAAGAAACACATCTCACTATTGAAGATAAGCACTACCTCAGAGTAAAGGGCTAGGAAAAGGTTTTCCAAGCAAATGGACCCAGGAAACAAGCTGGAGTAGCCACCCTAATATCAAACAAAATAGACTTCCAATTGAAGTTAATAAAAAAAGACAGAGAAGGGCATTACATATTCGTTAAAGGAAATATCCATCAAGAGGACATCTCAATATTGAACAACTATGGCCATATACAAAGGCACCTACATTTGTAAAAGAAATGCTTCTAAAACTTAAATCGCACATCGATCCAAACACTTTAATAGTGGGAGACTTCAAAACCCCACTCACAACTATGGATAGATCATCAAGACAGAAGACAAACAGAGAAATAATGAGTCTAACAGAGATCATGAACCAAATGAACCTAACAGATACCTACAGAATGTTTCACCCAAACACAAAAGAATACACCTTCTTCTCAGCACCTCATAGAACCTTCTCCAAAATCGACCATATAGTTGGACACAAAGATAGCCTCAACAGATACAAGAAAACTGAAATAACCCCTTGTATCTTATCAGACCACTATGGAATAAAGCTGGACTTCAATAGCAAAAGAATCAACAGAAAGTCTACACTCACATGGAAATTAAACAACTCTTTACTAGAGGACCACTGAGTCAGGGAAGAAATAAAGAAGGAAATTAAAGACTTCTTAAAATCCAACGAAAATGAAGACACAACATACCCACACCTATGAGACACAATGAAAGCTGTGCTATGAGGAAAGTTCATAGCACTAAGTGCCTTCAAAAAGAAAATTGTGACAGCTCATATTAGCAAATTAACAGCTAAACTGGGTGAATCGGAAAAAAAAGAAGCAAACACTCCCAAGAGGATCAGAAGGCAGGAGATCATCAAACTTAGGGCTGAAATCAACAACTTAGAAACAAAAAGAACTATACAAAGAATCAATGAAACCAAGAGTTGGTTCTTCGAGAAAATCAACAAAATAGACAGACCCTTAGACAAATTAACTAAAACACAGAAGGACAAAACACAAATCAACAAAATCAGAAATGAAAAGGGAGAAATAACAACAGACATTGAGGAAATCCAGAGAATATTTGGATCCTACTTTAAAAATCTATACTCCACCAAATTTGAAAACTTAAGTGAAATGGACAATTTTCTTGATAGATTCCTCCTACCGGGGCTAAATCAAGATCACATAAACAGATTAAACAGCCCTATATCCCCTAAGGAAATAGAAACAGTCATTAAAAATCTCCCAACCAAAAAAAGCCCAGGGCCAGATAGCTTTAGCACGGAATTCTACCGGACCTTCAAAGAGGAGCTAACTAACACCAGTACTTTTCAAACTCTTTCACAAAATAGAATCTGAAAGAACATTGCCAAACTCATTCTATGAGGCCACAGTCACCCTGATTCCTAAACCACACAAAGACCCAACAAAGAAAGAGAACTTCATACCAATCTCCCTCATGAACATAGATGCAAAAACACTTAATAAAATACTAGCAAACCGAATTCAAGAACACATCAAAAGTATCATACACCATGATCAAGTAGGCTTCATCCCAGGAATGCAGGGAGGGTTCAACATACGAAAGTCTATCAACATCATTCACCATATAAACAAGATGAAAGAAAAAAACCACATGATAATCTCGCTAGATGCAGAAAAAGCATTTGACAAAATCCAACACCCCTTCATGCTAAAAGTTCTGGAGAGAATGGGCATACAAGGACCGTTCCTAGAAATAATAAAGGCAATATACAGCAGGCCAGTGGCCAACATCAAATTAAATGGAGAGAAACTTGAAGCATTTCCTCTAAACTCAGGACAAGACAAGGATGTCCACTTTCACCATATCTCTTCAATATAGTACTTGAAGTTCTTGCTAGAGCAATAAGACAACTAAAGGAGATCAAGGGGATAAACATCGGAAACAAAGAAGTCAAATTAACCCTATTTGCAGATGACATGATAGTATACATAAGCGACCCCAGAAATTCTACCAGAGAACTCTTACAGCTGATAAAAACCTTCAGCAAATTGGCTGGATACAAAATTAATTCAAAAAAATCAGAAACCCTTCTTTATACAACAAACAAATGGGCTGAGAAAGAAATAAGGGAAACAACCCCCTTCACAATAGCCACAAACAACATAAAATACCTGGGGGTAACTCTAACCAAGCAAGTAAAGGACCTGGACAACAAGAACTTAAGCCCTTGAAGAAATAAATGGAAGAGGCTTTTAGAAGATGGAAAGATCTCCTATGCTCATGGACAGATAGGATCAACATAATAAAAATGTCCATCCTACCAAAAGCATTATATAGATTCAATGCAATTCCTATGAAAAAACCAACACAATTTTTTATAGACTTGGAAAGAGCTACTCTCAATTTCATATGGAACAACAAAAAACCCAGAATAGCTAAATCAATCCTGTACAATAAAAAAACATCTGGAGGTATCACCATCCCAGATTTCAAGCTGTACTACATAGCAATAGTTGTAAAAACAGCATGGTATTGGTATAGAAACAGACCAGTAGAATCAAACTAAAGATCCAGAAATAGACCCACACACTTATGGCCACATAATTTTTGACAAAGAAGCCACAACGCACAATGGAAGGACAGCATCTTCAACAAATGGTGCTGGTCCAACTGGATGTCCACTTGTAAAAGAATGAAATTAGACCCATACTTTTCACCTTTTATAAAACTTAAGTCCAAGAGGATCAAAGACCTTAACATAAGGCCGGTCACACTAAATCTACTAGAAGAAAAAGTGGGAGAAACCCTCGAACTAATTGGCACAGGAGACAACTTCCTGAACAGAAAACCAACAGCTCAGGACCTGAGATCAACAATCAGTAAATGGGACCTTATGCAACTGAAAAGCTTCTGTAAGTCAAAAGACACTGTCATTCGAACAAAATGGCAGCCTACAGACTGGGAGAAAATCTTCACCAACCCCACGTCTGATAGAGGGCTAATATCCAAAATCTACAAAGAACTCAAGAAATTAGATGCAAGAAACCAAATAATCCAATCAAAAAATGGGGGACAAAGCTAAATAGAGAATTCACAAAGGAGGAATCCCTAATGGCTGAGAGACACTTGAAGAAATGCTCCACAACCTTAATCATCAGAGAAATGCAACTCAAGACGACTCTGAGATTCCATCTCACACCTGTCAGAATGGCTAAGATCAAAAGCTCAAATGATAGCACATGCTGGCGAGGGTGTTGGGAAAGGGGTACGCTACTCCATTGCTGGTGGGAATGCAGGCTTGTGCAACCAATATGGAGGTCTGTGAAAAGAAAAATATGGCTAATTAAACTATTTAAACAGTATTTATTGTTAATTTGTTCTGCAGCCTTTAATCCGTATTCTGCCATTATAAATGAGCACACAGACACCACGTGGATTTTAACAAGCTTTGACCTGAGTTGTGCAATCCTAGCTCATCTAAGCTAGCTCTTAAGTCTATTACCCAAATATGACCCCATATGTTCCCTTGGACTGCCATTCTCCACACTATGCCGATATTCCTGGCCATGTGGAATGAGGTTCCTTTTTCTAACCCATGGTGTGTGCCTCCTTCCTGCTGCTGGCTGGAATGCCTTCTTCCTGCTGCTGGCTGCAATGATTGAATCCTGTGTCTAAAGCACAGGCTTCCTGTTCTCATCCCAGGAAGTCCCACCTTTTTTTGTCTTTGCCCAATCTCAGGCCTCGGCATTTTATTTAAACAAGCAGAGTCAATGAAAGTAACAGACAGCAAGCAGGACCAATTAATTAACATTTAGAATACTTAACAATACCCCAACAGAGGTCAGTCTGGTGAAATCTTAGAAAAGTTGGAATAGCTTTGCCTCAGGACCCAGCCATACCACTTCTGGGTATACACCCAAATGCCTCTTCACGGAATCATAAGGAAGTTTCCTCATCTATGTTTATAGCAGCCTTATTTGTAGTAGCTAAAAACTGGAAACAACCCAGATGTCCCTCAACCGAAGAATGGGTTAAAAACTGTGGTACATCTACACAATGGAATATTATTCAGGTATCAGGAATTATGAAATAATGCAATTTGCAGGCAAATGGATGGAACTAGAAAAGCTCATCCTGAGTGAGCTAACCCAGACTCAGAAGGATGCATATGGCATCTATTCACTTATAGTAGGATTTTAGCTATATAGTAGAAGGTATTGATACTACAACTAACACACCAAAGGGAACTTGGACATAGACTTCTTATTTTTAATTTTAATTTTTTATTTATTTTTTATATATTAGTTATATTTTTTTTCTATTTTTTAGTCTTTTTTATCTATTGTCTGCTTATTGGTTTGTTTGTTTAGTAGTTCTGTCTCCTGGGCAACGAGACACTTTTCACTGATGGTACTGCTTCGTAGACCCCCAATGAATGAGGAGGCTCTTGTCCCTCATAAGACCTCTCAACTGAGATGAAGGACTGTTATATAAGGACACCCCACCCCAGAGAAATGGGATGGAAGGGTTAAGAGGTAAAGAAAAAAAATGAAATGGGATGTTTCAGCCTTTTACTACTAATTGTCATAAATTGTTTAGGATAATTAAGAAATGCAAACTAATGGTTATGCAAGCCAGTCATTCTGTTAGGTACTATGACAGCCTATTATAGTTACTTTCTAAGCTAATCAGAAATAAACCGGCAAGAGACAAGCAACATCTGCTTACCCTAATATAAGAGATAGATAGGGCCTCTTCAAAAACCTCAAGAGATCTGCAGAATATGGCATTCAAAGATGTTTTTGTAACTTTAGATTTTTTTATATCAAGACATATCAACTCCTCACAGCACCCCTTATTCTCCTCCAAGTAGAAGATGAGCATCGAAGAATCTCCAGTGGGAGATGATTGAATTAGTCGCAAGCCTATGTCTTGGTAGGAAAAACCCCTTGCTCCAACTGTAGACAGAATGCTGTCCAAAAAAGGACAAAACCTGGAAGCAGATAAGTCGACAGCCTAGCTCTGCCAAGACAGGGTAGGTAAGTCCTTCATAACCCCTGCTCTACACTCAGTGTGTGTCAGAGAAACAGGGCCAAATGACTGAAGAGCGATGCTGTAATGTATGGAGAGAAAATGGGAACTGTCCAGGCAGCCACTGGTATGTCATTTCTTAGTTTTGGAAGCTGCAGGCCTTGTACTTCCTATAAAATCAGATATATTTATCCCTCTCAGGTCTCTGAGGTGGTTGAATGACAGATAGCTAGAGCCTCATAATTAAACTTTGAGTTGTTTAGGAGTCAAGAGAGTGTTATAGATCTAAGAAGATACTTTTAAAATTGTGTTGCAATTAGTATGAATGTTGAGTTAGATATAGACCTTTAAACTCATAGAGATGTCTAGATAGTAGAATGTTAAATCAGGTACCAAATACATATAGACTGGACATTGGGAATGTACGCTAAGCCATACAACCCTCATAACCGTGGCCTAATTCCCTCTCTTGTTTTGTATTGTATTTATTATTATAAGAGAAAGAGCCATTTGTTGGACTGAAAGGGGAAAATGAAGGGGGAAATAAGATATACCTTAAACTTAAAAGAAAAAAAAGGGAAGAGAATGGGGGGGTTGAGGCTGGGAGGGTGGAACTGCAGGGGTAATAGGGAGGGGACTGCGATTGAGATATAACTTCAAGAAATAAAAAATAAAGAAAAAAATGTCAAAAAAAAGACCTACTGAAGATTGCCATTGGGATTCTATTCATTATGTGGTCAGCTTAGAGATTTTACTCTTCCACCCATTAACAGGATTTACCTATTTACTTAAGTCTCTGCTTACTCTCAGGATCTTTCCTGATTTTTAATGTAGAGAGTTCATGAACATAATTGGGTCAATATTTGTAAAGCTTTTGTGTTTGGGGGATCAATAATAACCTGGTTTTGTTTGGTTGGTTTTTGTTTTGTTGGTGTTATTTGTTTGTTTAGGGATTTGGGGGGAAATGCCTGGATTTGAGGGTTGTTTGGGGTTGGTTCGGTTTTGCAGTTTCAACCAAGCTAATGTAGAAGTCACTGTATAAGCTCAAACTTATGGCAATCCTCCTGTATCAGTATTCCGAGTATGAGAATTACACGGATGAACCACTATGCCTAGTTTGTAAGAGAATTCTTAATGTCATCATTTTCTAAGGTTTGTTGCAAGTATGTATGAGTGTAGTTCGTTTGTAAATATTGACTTCCCATTTGACAGTCTATACTTACTAATTTTACTGGTTATTTGTCAGATTCCTTGATGTTTCCTATGTGAGTGATAGTCTTCTAATATATATAACTTTCAGTTTTCATGTTTTGTTGTATTACTAGAACACTGTTCAACATGATTAGGAGTAGTGAGAGTAGATATGCTTTGTTATATCCAGTCTCAGAAGAAATGCATGTCATTCACCATTAAGCATGATGTTGCCTATACTAGTGGGTCACATTTATCAGGTTAAAGACACTTCATTTATTTCCTAGTTGACTGAGACTTTTGCCTAATTTAATAATTGTATAATCTTTTAAATCTGTTATTGTGGTACATAGATTCTTCTAATCTAATAAAACCCACTTAGTTACTGTATTATATTCTTTTTATGTTATGGGTTTCATTTTATTGTTTTTATTTGTATAATGTGTTCAAGAGACTTGTTAGTCTGTATATTTCTTTCCATGATAATCTTCATCTGATTTTGGTGATGGATTTATACTTGGATCAGATAGATTTTGTAAATATTTCTTTCTACCCTGTCATTTATTTCTGGATCCACATATTTGTATTCATATTTAAATATATATAATGATATGTATATTTTTAATCTTTCCTCTCATTTGGGTATCTAAAAAATAATGATCCAGTGAATTTTTTCTTCTCACTTTTTACTGAGTTTGTTAAGTGTAAGAAACAGTTTTTACAATAATTAAATTTACTAATAAAATACTGATAAATATTAATTTACTAATAAAATGCCTTAAATGAATGTAGGTAATTTTAAATATCAATTTAATTCTATATTCCTGTTTCCTATTTTTACCATATTTAATAATCTGAAAACTTAAAGTGATTTTGTACAGTTTTTGGAATTGTAAAATTTTTACTTCACAGTAGCTCAAAAGATTTCTTCTAATAATGTCAATATGCATACTATCTTTGGTAGAATCCCCTATGTCATTTCCAGTATAGAAATTTGTGGCTCATTACTTTTCATTATTAGCCTAGTCAAAAAGATTACCAGGGTCATTGATAGTATCATAAAATCAAATTTTGATGCTACTGATTTTTTTCCTTTATTTATTCACTTTACATCTGATCACAGCACACTCTTTTTCTCCTCCCAGTCCTCCTCTCATATACCATCCCCCATTCTCCCCTCCCCTTCCCCTCAGAGAAAGGAGAGGCCCCCATGGGTACCAACCCACCATGGCACATTAAGTTTTTGCAGGACTAGGTGCATCCTCTCCCACTGCTGCCAAACAAAGCAGCCTAGGTAGGGAAACAGAATCCAAAGGCAGGCATTAGAGTCAGAGTGGGCCCTCCACTCCAGTTCTTGGGGGACACACATGAAGACCAAGCTGCATGTCTGCTACATATATACAAAGGGCCTAGGTCCAGCCCACGCATATTCTTTCGTTGGTGGTTCTATCTCTGAACCACCATGGGCTCGATGGCACTGGTTTTTATCTCTCAGTTATTCCAATTTTTCTTTGTTTCTTATCATTAAAGCTTTCACTTATAAGCTTGGTCTTCCTTGTGTTCTTAATGATCTTCTTAAAGTTTGGGTATTCTTCTGGGATATGCCTTACCTGTTCCTCCAAACTCTTTATATGTTGTCCTTCTATGATTACTTAGCTTAAAATATTTCCCAATTTCCCTTTTCACATATTTTTGATCCATAAGAAATTAATTAGATGTGCTTTGATTTTCATATTTTTGGTCTTTGTGAATCATATTGCATTGAATTTGTTTCACTGTAGACTGAGAATATAAGTGAAGATATGCTGAGGTCTCTTGGGGCTTGGTTTCTCTATCAGCATGTGTAGGAGTTCACATTCAAGATGTGTTAGAAAACAGCATACATGTAGAGTATAATCCACTGGGAAAGGTGGATGGTCATTCAGATTTTCTGTATCTTAATGACTTTTCTCTCTAAATCTTCAAATATAATTTAATTAATTTCTATAGTTTTTTCTTTTCCTGTTGGCACTCCATTTTTCTTCACTTACTAATACTTTTTTTTCAGATTTAAGCTTGAGTTTATTACCATAAATACTTTTCATTCCTGAAAATAGAGGAAAAAGCAGCCAGCTCCTTTACATTAAATTCTGTGAAGAAAGACGATGCCCAGAATAGATATCCTGATTCCTTTTTAAGGTTATAAAAAAGTTTAAAATCATTGTAGATGTAATTATCAGGAATGATGAAAATTGTATCACCCATGAAATAGAAGTTACACATACTCAATAGTGATTACAATGTTCTCAGTGAGTTATCATTGAAGTAATCAGGAACATCCCAGCTCTAACAAGCACAGACTTTGAGAAAATAAGCATCTGACAGAAAAGCTGACTCTGACTATACAACACCGTGGAAGCAGAGGACTCTAAAACATATTCTGGAAAGAAATGCACAACTCTTGGTACTTAGACACCATTGCAGCAAGAGAGTGAAGCCGGTGTGCATCTGTAAAACTCCTGAAAGTACTGGAGCAAGACAAAGAAAGCATGTGTCAATTACAGTCACACGTAAAAATCTGCCACTGACACGAAGAAGTGTTAAGAGCAAGAAAGTTAGCAAAATGACCATTTTGATGGAGGATTCACTTATAACATAAGGAAGCTAAACAAAGATGTAAACATGTTTGGGAACCAACTATATTGAACAAGATGATAATATGATTTTACTTTCACTATATTAAAAGGGCATTTTACATAATATACTGTGAAGTAAACAATATACTTCATTCTTTTTTTTGTTTTGTTTTTAAATACTTTATTTTTTTTCTTCAAGTTACATCTCAGTAACAAACCCCTCCCTATTCCCCCTTCGTATCCCGCCCTTCCACCCTCTTCCCCCCAGAAGTTTCCCCTTTCAGTCCAACAGATGGTTCCTTCTCTTATAACAGTAAGTATTATACAAAACAACAGATATAAATATGCCACATTTATGAGAGTTAAACGGCCCAGTATACCTTCCCAATGTCCAGTTTATACATATTTGGCCCCTGACTTTAACATTCTACTATCTAACCATCTCCATGAGTTTAAAGGTCTATATGTGACTCAACATTCATACTAACTTGCAACACACTTTTAAGAGTATCTTCTTAGATCTATAACACCCTCTTGATTCCTAAACAACTCAAAATTTAACTATGAGACTCTAGCTGTCTATTCTTCAACCACCTCAGAAACCTGAGAGGGATAAATATATTTGCTTATATAGGAAGTGCAGGGCCTGCAGCTTCCAAAACTAAGAAAGGACATACCAATGACTGCCTGGACAGTTCCCATTTTCTCTCCATACATTCCTGCATCAGTCTTCAGCCTTTGGGTCCTGTTTCTATGACAGACATTTGTTGTAGAGCAGGGATTATGGAGGACTTACCTACCCTGTCTTGGCAGAGTTAGGCTGTCGACTTCCCTGCTACCAAGTTTTGTCCTTTTTGGACAGCAGTCTGTCTGCAGTTGGTGCAAGGGGTTTTTTCATGCCAAGAGATAGGCTTGCCACTAATTCAACCATCTTACAGTGGAGGTTCTTCGATGCTTATCTTCTACTTGGAGTAGAATAGGGGGTGCTGTAAGGCGCTGATATGTCTCGATA
>CAJQZJ010032130.1:8891302-8909363 GCA_907164525.1 Lophiomys imhausi
GGAGGCCAGCGCCATCTTTAAGGCGCGGCACGTCGCAGCTCTCTACACCACTGCCCGGCCCAGATTTTTTTTTTTTATTGTACAGGATTGACTTAGCTATTCTTGGTTTTTTATTATTCCATATGAAGTTGAGAATTGCTTTTTCCAGGTCTATAAAGAAATGTGTTGGTATTTTTATAGGAATTGCATTGAATCTATATATTGCTGTTGGTAGGATAGCCATTTTTATTATGTTGATCCTACCTATCCATGAACATGGGAGATCTTTCCATCTTCTGATGGCCTCTTCATTTTCTTTCTTCAAGGACTTGAAGTTCTTGTCATACAGGTCTTTTACTTGCTTCATTAGAGTTATTTTATATTGTTTGTGGCTATTGTGAAGGGAGTTGTTTCCCTGATTTTCTTCTCAGCCCATTTATCTTTTTTATATAAAGAAGGGCTTCTGATTTTTTTTTGAATTAATTTTGTATCCAGCCACCTTGCTGAAGGTGTTTATTAGCTGTAAGAGTTCTCCGGTGGAATTTTGGGGGTTGCTTATGTACTAGTACTATCATATCATCTGCAAATAGGGATAATTTGACTTCTTCATATCCAATTTGTATCCTTTTAATCAAGTACTATGTTGAAGAGATATGGCGAAAGTGGGCATGCTTCCCTTGTCCCTGAGTTTAGAGGAAATGCTTTAAGTTTCTCTACATTTAATTTGATACTGGTTACTGGCTTGCTGTATATCACCTTTATTATTTCTAGGTATGGTCCTTGTATGCCCATTCTCTCCAGGACTTTTAGTATAAAGGGGTTTTGGATTTTGTCAAATGCTTTTTCACCATCTAGTGAGATGATCATGAGGTTTTTTTCTTTCAGCTTATTTATATGGTGAATTACGTTGATGGATTTTCGTATGTTGAACCATCCCTACATTCCTGGGATGAAGCCTACTTGATCATGGTGTATGATACTCTTGATGTGTTTTTAGATTCGGTTTGCTAGTATTTTATTAAGTATTTTTACATCTATGTTCATGAGGGAGATTGGTCTGAAGTTTTCTTTCTTTGTTGGGTCTTTGTGTGGTTTAGGAATCAGGCTGACTGTGGCCTCATAGAATTAGTTTGGCAGTGTTCCTTCTGATTCTATTTTGTGGAAGATTTGAAGACTATTGGTATTATCTCTTCTTTGAAGGTGTGGTAGAATTCTGTGCTGAAACATTCTGGCCCTGACCTTTTTTTGGTTGGGAGATTTTTAATGACTGTTTCTATTTCCTTAGTGGTTATAGGGCTCTTTAATCTGTTAACCTGATCTTGATTTAACTTTCGTAGGTGGAATCTATAAAGAAAATTGTCTATTTCGCTTAGGTTTCCAAATTTGGTGGAGTACAGATTTTTAAAGTAAGACCTAAAGATTCTCTGGATTTCCTCAATGTCTGTTGTTATTTCTCCCTTTTCTTTTCTGATTTTGTTGATTTTGGGTTTTTTTCCCTCCCTCTGCCTTTTAGTTAATTTGGCTAAGGTTTTGTCTATTTTGTTGATTTTCTCAAAGAACCAACTCTTGCTTTCATTGATTCTTTGAATTGTTCTTTTTGTTTCTAAGTTGTTGATTTCAGCCCTAAGTTTGATGATTTCCTGCCTTTTGCTCCTCTTGGGAGTGTTTGCTTCTCTCTCTTTTTTTTTTCCAGTTTTTCCATTTTTGCTGTTAAGTTGCTAATATGAGCTGTCTAGATTTTCATTTATTTATTTATTTATTGCTTCAGTTTACGTCTCCATCATAGTATCCTCTTTCCACCCCTCCCAGGCCCGCCCTCCCACCCTCTACCCCCTACCCCTTCCATCCCACTCCTCTGGAGCAGAGTGTCCCTACATATCAGTCCCCCACCCCAGTTCAGCAGTCATATGAGGGCCAAGAGCCTCCTCATACACTGGCAGCCTACAAGGCAGTACCACTAGGGAAAAGTGTCTCATTGACAGGGAGAAAAAAAAAAAGTCTATGTCCATGTTCCAAGATTTTCTTTTTGAAGGCATTTAGTGCTATGAACTTTCCTCGTAGCACTGCTTTCATTGTGTTCTATAAGTTTAGGTATGTTGTGTCTTCATTTTCGTTGGATTTTAAGAAGTCTTTAATTTCCTTCTTTATTTCTTCCCTGATCCAGTGGTCATTTAGTAGAGAGTTGTTCAGTTTCCATGAATGTGTAGGCTTTCTTTTATTTCTGTTGTTGAAGTCCAGCTTTATTCCATGGTGGTCTGATAAGATGCAAGGGGTTATTTCAATTTTCTTGTATCTGTTGAGACTTGCTTTGTGTCCAACTATATGGTCAATTTTGGCGGAGGTTCCATGTGGTGCTGAAAAGAAGGTGTATCCTTTTGTGTTTGGGTGAAGCGTTCTGTAGATATCTGTTAGGTTCATTTGGTTTATGACTTCTGGTAGGCCCATTATTTCTCTCTTTGGTTTCTGTACCAATGACCAGTCCATTGTTGTGACTGGGGTGTTGAAGTCTCCACTACTAATGTGTAGGGACCATTGTGAGTTTTAAGCTTTAGAAGAGTATCTTTTACAAATGTGGGTGCCCTTTTATTTGTGGCATAGATATTTAGTATTGAGATGTCGTCTTGATGAATTTTACTTTAAGGAGTATGTATTGCCCTTCCCTATAATTTTTTGATTAACTTCAGTTGAAGCTCTATTTTATTTGATATTAGGATGGCTACTCCAGCTTGTTTCCTGGGCCCATTTGCTTGGAAAAACCTTTTCCCAGCCCTTTACTCTGAGGAAGCATCTAGGTTTGTTAATGAGAAGCGTTTCTTGTATGCAGCAAAATGTTGGGACTTGTTTATGGAACCATCTCTGAGCCTGTGTTTCTTTCCTCAGGAGTTGAGTCCATTGATGTTGATGGATATTAATGACCAAAGGTTGTTACTTTCCTGTTATTTTGATGTAGGTGGTGGTTGTGTGTTTCTTTTGGTTTAGCTGCAGTGGAGATTTTTGCTTCCTCTGTTTTCTTGGGTTTAGTTATCTTCACTGGGTTGGAATTTAACCTCTAGGATCTTCTTTAGGGCTGTATTTGTGGGTACATACTGTTTAAGTTGGATTTTGTCATGGAATATCTTGTTTTCTCCTTCTATGTTGATAGTTTTGCTGGATATGGTAGTTTGGCCGGACACCTATGTTATCTTAGGGCTTGTAGGATGTATGCCCAGGCCCTTCTGGCTTTTAAAGTTTCTGAGGAAAAGTCAGGTGTAATTCTGATGGGTCTGCCATTATACGTTACTTGACTTTTTTCTCTTACTGCTTTTAATATTCTTTCTTTGTTCTATACATTTGGAGTTTCAGTTATTATGTGGCAAGTGGAATTTCTTTTCTGGTCTATTCTGTTTGGTGTTCTATATGCCTCTTGGAATTTTATTGGCATCTCTTTCTTTAGGTTTGGGATGTTTTCTTCTATGATTTTGTTGAAGATGTTTCCTGGACCTTGAAGTCAGGCGTCTTTTCTTTTTTCTATGCTCGTAATTCTTAGGTTCTGTCTTTTCATTGAGTCCTTGATTTCTTGGATGTTTTAGGTGAGAATTTTTTTAGATTTCTCATTTTCTTTGGTTCTTGTACTGATTTCTTCAATCGAATCTTCCATGCCTGAGATTTTGTCTTCTATCTCTTGCATCCTATTTTTGATACTCATGTCTGTAGTATCTGTTCTCGTCCCTTGATTTTCCATGTCCAGGATTACCTCTGCTTGTGTTTTCTTTATTGCTTTCACTTCCAACTTCAAAGCTTGAACAATTTTATTTGTTTTTGGAGTTTCCTGCTCCAATTTTCTTGTCTTTGTCTGCAAATCTTTCAAATCTTTTGAATCTTTCATTGCCTTGTCTCTTTCCCGTTCATGTTGAGCCACTTTGGTTTGGAGAGCTCTAATGGTATTCTGCATTGCTTTAGTTTTTAAAATTGAGGAATCTTTGAATTTCTTCAGAGATTTCATTTCTCCTTGTAAGGACTCTATCACTTTCCAAAGTATAGATTTGTCATCATTTTCATGTGTTTCAGCTGTGGTGGAGTGGTCAGAGCTTGCTGTACTAGCATAGCTGCATCTTGTTGGAGTCATATTTCCCTGACTTTTGTCAGATCTGTTCTTTCGCTGACCTTTAGCCATCTGGTTGTTCTTAGCTGTTTGTTCCTGGTGCCTTCTGGGCTCAGTGCCAAGAAGGATGCTTTGGTGTAGAAGCTGTATAGCTTGGTGATCTGTAGCTCTCCACAGGCTGGATGGTGCCTTCTGTGGAGGTTGGTTCTCAGTGTGTCTCCCAGAGCTTACCCCTTCCTGTTGTGTCCCAATTGGGGACTCAGGTCAGAGGTTGTGGTGAGATGTGTTCCTGCAGGTTCCTGGGATCCAGCTGGTCTTCGTAGCGATGACAGTGCAGGTTGGCATTGCCCAGACTGTTGCCTGGAGCTGTAGCTCCCCTGCAGCTTAAGTGTGGGGACTGTGATTGTGGTCCTCTCAAGCTACTATCAGGGGTTTCTCAGGTTCAATGTGTGTCTACTAACCTTCAGAAGCACTGTAATCTGGTACAGCCCATGTCACCCAGGCAGTGAGCAATGGTCCAGGATTGTTCCACTGCTCCTGAGTCAGAGCTGTCTGTGTTATAGCCTGGGTATTCAGTTGAGGGACAAGGCAGGTGCAGTCAGGAAGATCTGATGTCGAATTCACATCCTATCCACAGTGTTTGGATTCGGGGATGCCCAGATGCCTCCCCTTCCCCCTTGCCAGAATCACTGTGCTCCAGTGTAGCTAGCCTGCACCTATGTGGCTTCTGGCAGTTTCCCTGTAGCAAGGATATCAAGACTGTGGTTGTGGTCCTTCTACGCTCTTCTAGGTGGGTAGGGGGTTCAGGATCACCCTGTGCCTCTTAGTCAGAAGTTCTTTGGGTAGTAGCAATCCACCTGCTCAAGCTGCACCCAATAGTTCAGAATTGCTTTACTGCTCCATACAGAGATCTAGATGCTGTATGTACCCTGAGGCAGTAGACTGAGAGCCCTCCCAAAGTTGGTGTGGGCAGTGAGTTCACAAAGTGTCTCTAGTACTTGGACTTGAAGGGGGTGAGGGTGGAGGGTTCCTGTTTGTCAGAAGCTCTGTGGTAGGGTGCTGCCCACTCCCTTTGGTAGCTCTCTCCTGTCCAGGACCCTTTCCCTGCTCTGGGCAGAGATCTGAGTGTACTAGACTGAGGCTATAGACTGAGTGCCCTGCTGAAGTGAGCACCAGCAGGGAGTTCCAGTATGGAATTCACTCATTGAATCTCAGCACCTTTTCCCTGCCTGAATTGCAGTACTCCAGAGCAGCCTGTCTGGGTATGCAGGTGCTTCCACCAGACCTCCTGTAGCCCTGTGTCAGGGCTGTGGCAATGGTCCTCTCCAATCAACTCTCAGAGGAGTCTTAGAGCCAGTCTGTACCTCTCAGTTTGAAACTTGGTGAGCCAGTACTGTAGCTGTTTCTGTGCTCTGCTGCACAATGGGGGGTGGGGGTTGGGGGGCACCTTAGTGGCCAGGCAGAGGTGGTGGAGACAGGAGATCCAATGTGGAGATCATTCACTGAGTCTCTGCCTGTATCATTGTGTTCCAAAGTCGCCTGCCTGGAAGGGGGTTCCACTAGACCCCCTGTAGTCAGGCAGGGGGTGGGAGGAGGCAGGATATTCCAAATTGTGTTCTGTATCCTGCCCACAGTGTGCTTGTGCTCCGTGAGACTTGGAGCCTGTCAGCTAGATCCCACTGTTACCAATCAGCCAGAAGCTGTTGTACTGGGTATCCCAGGGAGAGTCCCTCAGTCTTACCGTGTAACAGCTCTGCTGGTATGCTTCTGGGTGTCCAAGCCTAGCCCCTGCACAGACGCTGCGAACTCTAGAAGTCCCATGTTTGGAGGTTGAATCCACCAGCTTGAGTCCTTAAAGGATCCAGTACAGAGGGAGTGCAGTCTCCCGGCGGGAAGCGCTCTGTGTCTGTGTGTGGTGATTCCAATCCTCTAGTGTCTATATTTCCAGTGCCGAGTTCTTTGTTGTCCCTGGCTTTGCTGCTGGGCAAACCCAGATAGGCTTGCACCTCACAAACTGTCTTTCAGCAGGAGAATATCTCTGCTTTTGTGCAATCTGTCTTCCTGATGCGTCCTACTTGATCACTGCCAGCTTGCGCTCCCTCAAGGCTCTGTTTCTTATAACAATAAATACAATACAAAACAAAAAGAACAATTAGGCCACAATTATGAAAATTATAAGGTATAACATGCATTCCCAATGTCCAGTCCATATGCATTTAGCAACTGATACTAATATTCTATTATCTATCTATCCATCTTGATGAGTTTAAAGTTCTATAAATAACTCAATTTCCATCCTAATTTGCTTACCAACTGTGGTTGAAGACTAGATAGTTATAGTCTCACAGTTAAATTTTTAAGTTGTTTAGGAATTGAAAGGTTGTTCAAGATCTAAGAAATGATGTTTTTGTATTACATCATTTCTTAGTGTTTTTAGTACTTTATATTGCTTGGTTGATTTTAGATTTTTTTGAGACAGGAACTTTATATTATGTAGTTCTGAATGTCCTAGAATTCATTCACTATGTAGACAAAGCTAGCCTCAAACTCACAGAGGTCCACCAGCATGTGTTTCCCAAGTGCTAGGACTAAAGATGTGTACCACCACACTCGGCCTTGTTTTATGATTTTATTTAATATATGCAAAAACTGACTGCTTCCAAGTCATTAAAATATTTGGCATTTTTACTGCAAAGGTTAAGCCAAAGTTTCATTCTAAACCTACATCAAGAAATTTAATTGCTCATAACAGTATTCTTAAATGCAGTTGGTAATGCTCTATGTATAGTCACTTTAATAAAAAGAATGTCCATGAAGTTGTCTCCTATGCTTATGCATTCATGGCTGTTCCCTACTTTCTCTTCTGTTAGATTTAGAATATTCGGTTTTATGTGGAGATCTTTGATCCACTTGGACTTTTGTTTTGTGCAGGGTGGTAAATATGGGTCTATTTGGATTCTTCTACATGCATTTATCCAGTTAGACCAGCACCATTTGTTGAAGATGCTTTCTTTTCTCCATGGTGTTGTTTTGGCTTCTTTGTCAAAAATCAAGTGTCTCTAAGTGTGTGGATTTGTTTCAGAATCTTTGATTATATTCATTGATCAACTTGTCTGTTTTTATGCTAGTACCATCCAGTTTTTATTACTATTGTTTTGTGGTAAAACTTGAAATTAGGGATGGTGATACCTCCAGAAGTTCTTTTGTTGTACAGGATTATTTTATTATCCTGGGCTTTTAATTTTTCCATATGAAGTTGAGAATTGTTCTTTCAAGTTCTGTAAATAATTGTGTTGCTATTTTTATGGGAATTCAAATCTGTAGATTGCTTTTGGTAAGATGGCCATTTTAATGTTAATCCTACAGATCCATGAACATGGAATATCTTCTTATATCTTCTTCAGTTTCTTTCTTCAGAGACTTGAAGTTCTCATCATACAGGTCTTTCATTTGCTTGGTTAGAGTTACACCAAGATACTTTATATTAGTAGTGGCTATTGTGAAGCGTGTTGTTTCCCTAACTTCTTTCTCAACCCATTTATCATTTGTGAAAAGGAGAGCTACTGATTTTTTGTTAAGTTAATTTTATATCCAGCCACTTTGCTGAAGGCGTTTATCAGCTGTAGGAGTTCTCTGGTAGATTTTTGGGGGTCACTTACGTATACTACCATATCTTATGCAAATAGGGATACTTTGACTTCTTCCTTTTCAATTTGTATCTCCTTGATCTCCTTTAGTTGTCTGATTGCTCTAGGTAGAACTTCAAGTACAATGTTGAATAGATATGAAAAGAGTCAACAGCCTTATCTTGTCCCCAATTTTAGTGAAGCTGCTTTGAGTTTCTCTCCATTTAATTTGATGTTGGCTATAGGCTTGCTGTATATTGCCTTTATTATGTTTAGGTATGGGCCTTGTATCCCTAGTCTCTCAAAGACTTTAATAATGTAGGGGTATTGGATTTTGTCAAAGGCTTTCTCAGCATCTAATGAGATGATCATGTGATTTGTTTTTCTTTCAGTTTATTTATACAGTGGATTTCATTGATGGACTTTCATATGTTGAACCATTCCTGCATCCCTGGGATCGTGGTGGATGATGTTTTGTATATACTCTTGGATTAGGTTTGCGAGTATTTTGAGTATTTTTGCATCAATGTTCATGAGAAATATTGGTCTGAAATTCTCTTTGTTGGTTAGGTCTTTGTGTGGTTTATGAATCAGGGTGACTGTAGCTTCATAGAATGAGTTTGGCAGTGTTCTTCCTGTTCCTATGTTGTGGCATAGTCTGACGAGTACTGATGTCAGCTCTTCCTTGAGGGTCTGGTAGAGTTCTGCGCTGAAGCCATCTGGGCCTGAGCCTTACTTGGTTGTAAGACTTTTGATGACGGTTTCTATTTCCTTAGGGGTTATAGGGCTATTTAAATTGTTAATCTGATCTTGATTTAACTTTGGAAAGTGGTATCTATCAAGAAAAATGTCCACTTCATTTAAACGTTCCAGTTTTGTGGAATATAGGCTTTTGAAGTAAGACCAAATGAGTCTTTGGATTTCCTCCATGTCTGTTATATGTTCCCTGTAGAGAAAAAAAATGGCTAATTAAATTATTTACTAGTATTTAAATTGTATTTAATTGATCAGCAGTGTTAATCCTTAACCTGCCATTATAAATGAATACACACAGATACCACGTGGATTTTAACAAGCCTTGGTCTGAGTTGTGCAATCCTAGCCCATCTCAGCTAGCTCATAATTCTATTACCCAAATATAATCCCATATATACATACATCCCTTTGGATTGCTAATCTCCACACTATGGCTATGTTCCAGGCCACATGGAATGACCTTCTTTAATCTACCCCATGGCATGTGTCTCCTTCTTCCTGCTCCTGGCTTCTCTCGGAGGCTTCTTCCCAAGATGCTCTCTGCCTGTCAATCCCGCATACCTTAGTCCTGTCTACCTCCATCTTTGCCCAATCTCCAGGCCACAGCATTTATTTAACTAATCAGACAATTAAGTAACAGAAAACAAGTAGGACCAATCAATGTTTAGAATGCTTAACACCACCCCATCATTTCCCTCCTTTTGTCTAATAAAAAGGCTAAATAAGAACAAACATGAACCAATCAAGAAAACCATATATAAAAGTTACATACATAATGTTTAGCCTATTTGTATCAGGCAATCTTGAAGAAGAAAAACATCATCTATCTATCTTGGTGTGTCTAAAGTTCTGATCCTAAATAATTTCTATCATATATTTATAAACCTAAAGATTTAGACTTGAAAATATTGTCTTAAATCCTAAACAACTCAAGTTCAATTGAAATTTTATAACTATTATGTCTTCAACCCATCAAAGACCTAAGAAGGGGTAAAGTTATTATTTGAGTGAATAGGAAGCATAGGAGGGCAGCTTTCAAAAAGAAATATGACATATTGCTGCCTATACAGTTCCAAATATCTCTCAACACCGTTGGAACATCATCTTCAGCCTTCTGGCCAAGCATATCTCACAGACATAACTGTGCAGCAGGAACTAAGGATTTTCCCATTCTGTCTCTGCAGAATCAGGACATCTGCTTACCTGCATTTAAGCTCTGGTCCATCTTTGGACTGTATATAGTCTGTTGAGAGAGCCGGAACACTTTAGGAATTATCTCCTGATGGGATTTTTTTTTTTTTTTTGATGCTCATTGTTTTCTTCCAAGTCAAATGGGAGCTGTCAGGAGCTGACTGTCTTAAAGTCAAACAGTTCTTAAAATAATATCTTTAAATGCCATTTTTTGTATGTCTCTGTGAGGGTTTTGAAGACATCGATTGATTTATAAATCTATCTTCTTTGAATAAGCAAACTGTAAAATTCTATCAAAATTAATTTAATTTTTATCAATATACAAAATTTTATAACAATGTATCAAGAGATAACCTTACTTTAAGAATAACAATAGTTTTAAGATTCAGGGCAAATTCAATAATCTATCCTTATATCTTATCATTTCTATATTATATACATATATTCCCCTTTTTCTTTTTAAGTCCTTTTAAGTCTTCCTATATAAGAGAGAAAGAAGGATAGAGAAAAGAAAAAGAAATAGAAAAGTCATTGATTCTTTGTATTGTTCTCTTGTTTTCTAAATTATTGATTTTAGCCCTGAGTTTATTTCCTGCTGTCTACTGCTCTTTGATGTGTTTCCTTCTTTTTGTTCTAGAGCTTTCAGATGTGCTGTTAAGTTGTTAGAATGAGATCTCTGCAATTTCTTTATGAAGACTCTTAGTGCTATGAACTTTCCTCTTAGCACTGCTTTCATTCTGTCCCATAAATTTGGGTATGGTGTACCTTCATTTTCATTGAGTTCTAGAAAGTCTTTAATTTTTCTCTTTATTTCTTCCCTGACCCAGGGAATTGGATAGAGAATTATTCCGTTTCCATGAGTATGTATATTTAACTTTGCGCGACATAGCAGCAATTATTTAGTAACTCATTTTAAATTATTTTAATTTGTGTAACATATTTTATACAGCTCTGCTCTACTTAATTTAATTTAGACTTGTGCACTCAGTAATAATTCCTAAATTTACATCTCAATTTATATTTCTTATGGAAAAGAAACAGAATTTTATTTTAAACAAATACCATTCTCCTTTCCTATGAAAAATGCAGAAGTGTTGTTTAAATATATGCATATTTAATATGGTCCACTTAGCATTTAAATATGTTTAAAATACAGTGGATTATAAAAATATGAGTGCCACACCTTTAAATCATCCATGCACTTTCTAAAATCAATCCAGAAGTGTAACCAGCATTAGCTACTTTTGGATTCTTCTTTCTTCCACTCTTCTCCACCTCTTTTCTTCCACCCTTTCAACTCCTAACACTAGATAGGAGAAAAAAAAAGATAGAGAAGAAAGGAGAACATTATCATTATCAGTAGACTACTTGTTGCTCATTAGGGATGGCCAACTGTTTGGGGCAAGTTTCATCTTCTCTGTCAGGATATCGAATTTTTCGTTACCAGACCACAACCAGCAACCCACCATGGGGGCTCTAGCATTTATATACCCTCTGAAAAGTCCCCAGAATTCCAAACATCTCACAATTTCAGAAACTACCTGCAGCTGGCAGAATCACACCCCTGCTAGAGCAGGAGGTAAATCATAGTTGCTGTGAAGCAGCTCCATATTTGCACACCTGGAATTAAAAACGAAAACATATTGTTATAATGCTGTCTTTTAAAGAAATCGGAATTCCAAAATTCTCACTACACAAAAATATTTTAGTATCTCTCTGAGAAAAATAAACAAAGTATGTTGTAGTATAAGTTGAGATGTTAAATACTGAAGTAAGTAGGCTTTTCTAAATAATGTTTTCTTAGATTTTCGGTATGTCCAACACAATTATCATTATACTTAAAATTTGTTTTTATCAAAAGGTTCAATAATGAGTGACCAAAATCAAGCAGTATTTAGAATACGGTGGAAGAAAAGTAATGTAATTGCTTAGTTCTAATTTCTCAAACTGTAACCAAGACAAATATTTCTGGTCAACGAAGAGAGGAAACACAATCTTATAGACCATAATTATTTTAAAACTGTATAACTGAAAGACAAGAGATAAAAAGCCTCATCAGCTGCCTAAGATATATTATATAACCACCCAGCAATTTATCCATCATCCTTTGAGAACATATTCATGCCTATTGTAGTCAGAGCTCCTTCAGGAAGCCGGCATTAATATGTAGCTTTGAGAAATTATACCCCTTACTAAATCCTATAGAACAGTATACATGGTGTTGTGAAATCTTTAAAAAACACCCACTGTAAGTATTTTGTAGTTAACTTTTTTATCTAAAAGAATTTTCTTGGTCATCTCAAATGTAATGGATGAGTACTGCCCCCCCCCCCACAATTTACTTCCTATGGAACATTTTCTAAAATACTAAAAATTCCATTTTCATGTAGCTATTTAAACATTTACTAGTAGGATTTTTCTTATATTAAAAATAATGTGTGTACACAAACATTTCTTTGAAAGTTGTTGATACTAATAATTTTATTCTACATTCCTTTTATAAGTTTAATGTCATTTGTTGATATATCTCTGGGATTCAAGAAAATTTTCAGAAGTAAATGCTGATTCATTTTATAGCAAGATCAGTGTGAAAACTTCAGTTGCATACTTGTTAGTGATGGCATGCCAGATAAGTGATGTCCTTGCAGAATTTGGAATATAATATCTGAAGCAAAGGATGATTTCCTTTAGTTTGATGGATTCAATTTTTGACATGTTTTTTATATGCATTATGCCTGTCTCCAACATCAGTCATGATGCTTCAGGCAAGACTGAATGGTGAGTTTTTAAATATGTAATTAGGACAAATATACAGCTACTAGTAGGACAAATATGTGACTACTAGTTGGAGCATCCTAATTTGATAGGTATTTTTTGTAAAGGCTTCTAGCATCCTGCATATTAACATCATAATTCATAGTTCAAATTTAAAATTAAGGTCAGGTTTTTCATATTTAATATATTTAATCTTTCAGTTTTTAAAAGAAATATCATTACTATGACTTATCATAGAATAAGTAGTAATTTATTTGAAATAAGCCTTATTTGATAAATTAGCATAGCAACAGATTATTTAGTAATGAAGGAATACAATAAAATATTAAAATCTATTTAATTGTTTCTCATGAATTTAAAATTAACAAGTAAAAACTTTAGTATATTAGTAAGTAGAAAATATTATTCTATTTACTAGAATCGTTATCCAAATATTAAGGTCATTTATTTAAATCTGGCTCACTTTATCATAAATCTGCTTTATTTTATTCTTTGGTTTAGATTGAAATAAAAAATACTTGTTGGAGAAAGGTCTAATACATTGGTTCTGAAAGGCTGATTTCAATGCTGAAATCTGGTTACACCCCCTTCTGAGACATTCTCTGATTGGTTAATAAAAGTTGCTGATAGCCAATTAGCTGGGAAGAAAGTATAGGAAAGTGGGACTTCCTGAGACAGAAACAGGAACTCTGGGTTTTACACAGAGGAACCTTCTTCGGCTAGGAAATACAGACATGTCTGACAGCTCTGCAAAGGTACAGCAGGCCACATGGCTGTTTGGGATTAGGTCATCCAGGTTAATTTAGATTATCTAGTTGAGAGTCTGCCTAGCTAAGGACTAAGTGTTGAAACATTAAAAGGTCTTGGTGTATTTAATTATTGGGGAAAGGGCCCAGATGGCCTTTTGGCCACCAGTCAAAGCAATCCAGGCCCATTGTCCTCCCGCCAAGCCCCAGAGGCTGTCCCTCCAGGCCACCAGCAATTCCACTGATCAAATGTAACAGCTTATAGTTATCGATAAATATCTGGCAGTTGCCCCACCAAGCTACCCCACCAAACCGCCTCACCAGGCCTATAGGCTTCTAAGGTAGTTCAGGCCTGCCAGTCTCCTGCCAGGCCATGGCGGCTCTACCAGCCTAATATAACAACTTATTGTTATTAATGAAGATATTAGTTAACAGAGTTTAGGTTGCAGATGGTCAAGGCCATCATTGGCCCAGGGCATTTTCCCCAGGACAAGTCAGGCAGCCAATTAAGATGGGCCAGGCCTGCTGGCCTCCTGCCAGCCGCCTACACATCCTGGTCAGCGTTTTATTTCTTCTGACATCATCAGCCATCTGTGTGCTTTTCAGTGCTTAATACTCTGATTCTGTTGAGCCAGAATTGTGTTGTTTGACCCCCAGGGTGACTCTGCCCCAGCCCATGGCTACTGTGAGAACTTACTTAGAATTCTAGGCCCTTGCCTGGCAGCCACACTTGGAGCTTCTGTAGCTTCTGTCTACCTAATCTTATAGTTTATATGTATTTCATTAATGAAGATATTAGTCAACAGAGTTTAGGTTGCAAGTGGTGAAGGCCAGCCATCCTTGGTCCAAGGATTTTTCCCTAGGACAAGTCAGGCTGCCAGTTAAGATGGGCCGGGCCTGCCCATTGTACACACACACACACACACACACACACACATATAAGTTATATATTATACATACTATATATAATATCTTTGTATGTGTATAATTAATATATAATATTTATATATTAATAAATACAATTGATAACTAAGTTGCAATTTCAAATATTAGTTATTTAAGAATTAATTAGAGCAGTACTTTTGCGAAACAGTGTATGTAGCATTTAAATTATATCAGTTTTCTTTTCCTTCTGGAAGTGAATCAGAAGACACTTTGAAAGTCTGACTCTGTTTCACTGCATTGCAGGACTAAATGGAAAGAATACAAAATATCTCAGGTTCAGGCATCATTCTTCCAGAAAATGGCAAAACGGAGGTTTTTTTTTTTTTAAGTGTATTATACCTTTCAACAGTTTTATCTTACTTATCTGAAATCTTTATTGCAGTGAAAGGAAAATATCAGATTACAAATAATTAAAATTTATACCCAGCCTTTGCCTGATTTTACTTTTTAAGTCATATGCTCAATACCTTTTTAATACAATTTTCCCAGGCACTTTACATCCTCTAAATTATACTACTTATTGTATTTGCTTAGGAATATTGTACCTATATATTTTGCTCATATCAACTTTACAGATACTTGTCATTGCTAGGCAAATAGAGCTCAAAATCACGTTTCCTACACATCCTGGTCAGCATTTTGTTTCTTCTGACATCATCAGCCATCTGTGTGCTTTTCAGTGCTTAATACTCTGATTCTGTTGAGCCAGAATTGTGTTGTTTGACCCCCAGGGTGACTCTGCCCCAGCCCATGGCTACGTGAGAACTTATTTAGAATTCTAGGCCCTTGCCTGGCAGCCACACTTGGAGCTTCTGTAGCAAACTGAAGACTGTAAAAGTGCAGTGCTCCTGCCAGTGACCTACATTTGTAGCCAGCTTTTAAAGATGGCATGGGACTGGCTTTCCAGGAAGGAAGTGAAAAGGAAGGATGAAAGCAGCACTGAGAAGGAGAATGAGGCTGCCCACCCGGCTCCTGGGAACCACTGATGCTTTGACAGGAGCACACATCTGACACTGATGTTCCCACCTGGACACAAGAACTCTGACTACAGCAGAGTTGGTTGCCTGGGATGTTTATCATCCAGAGGGTAAAATTTATTTAGACTCTTAGCTCAGATTTTCATTTCTACTTTATTTCTTAGCTACTGGGGGATCTTCTGCAAGTCATTTAGGCTTTTCAGACTGAGAGATATTGTATTCCAGAAGTCTAAATTTAACGTGAACAATCTGGGGAGTTGCTTCCTAAAATCTACAGCATTTAGTGAAGCCCTAAATTTATATTCAATTTTTTCCTTTCATTTCATTTTTGAGACAAGAACTCATGTATCTCAGACTGGCCTCCAGCTTGTTATGATGAGAATGATCATCACCTTTGTTTCTTCCTGGTCTACCTCAGAGCACTGGGATTACAGGCATGTACCTCCACACCTGCTTTATTGTGGTGCTGGAGGTAGAAGCCACAGCATTGTGCTTGCTAAGCAAGCACCCCACCAACTGGGCTATGTTCCCAGCATATTAAAAATTTTACTTTGAACCCCTAAACAAGAATGGCTGTAACTCCTTAGGTATTGTTTTGCACACACAAAAAATAATTAAATTATTGCAACTATTATATAGGATTTTATCATTTTTGAAAAGAAGCCATGCAATATACAAATTAGGAATATTAAAGTAATTTTTTTAGAAGAATTAGGTATTCAATTCTTATTTTGAGAACACTTAGTAACTTGAAGTTTGGAAAACTAGAGCCATTTAAAGTAAAATATGATAATCATTGACCCACTTATTTGAAACAGTGAAAGATACCATGACAGGAGAAAATAGCATACCATCTAGGGTCATAGATTAAAGATATAGGCTGTGAAGATTTGTTACATACAAAGATTAACTTTGTGGTGAATAAACTTCAAGAGGAAATGATGTTTTCTTCACCAACTTGGAGTGTTTCTGTGGCCAAGATTCTTGAAATTTTAAGTTCTGTCATTGAAAACGAATAGCTGCAGAAAGTGGCCTTACTTTACCACATCCGTCTTTTCAAATTATATAGTATGTTGATGGAATTTGGAGCCTTTATAATGTGATGTTTACTCCATAGTTTGTCTAATAATCCTTGCTGAAGGAAAAACAGGCTAAGAGTCATGATTTCATTTTTCTTTACAGTGGAATAAGCTTCCATTGTGCTTTTGAACCACATTTTCTATATTCATCTGCTGACAGGCAGCTAGGCGGGTTCCATATCTTGACTTTTGAGAAGGATGCAACAAGAAGCATAGTTGTGCTTCTATCCTAGTTGGTTCAGATTCCGTGGGCTAAATGCCCAGAAGTGGTATAGCTGGTGTCTCAGGGTTAACTATTGCTGGGATGAAATACAACGACCAAAGCAGGTTGTGGAAGAAAGGGTTTATTTCACTGAAACTTCTACAACACAGTTCACCGTCAAAAGAAGTCAGGACAGGAGCTCAAATAGGGCAGGAACCTGGAGGCAAGAGCTGATGCAGAAACTGTGGAAGGGTGCTGCTTACTGGCTTGCTCTCCATGCATTGGTCAGCCTGTGTTCTTATAGAACTCAGGACCATCAGCCCAGGTTTACCCTACCCACAATGGGCTAGGCCCTCCAAAATCAATCACTAAGAAAATGCCGTATAGGTTTGCCTACAACTCTATCTTTTTTTTATGTTTTTTTTCCTTTATTTTTTATTTCTTCAAATTACATCTCAGCCGCAGTCCCCTCTATTCCCTTCTCCAGTCCCACCCTCCCACCCTCAACCCCCCATTCTCTTCCCTTTTTTTTTTTTTGTTTTAAGTTTAAGGTATATCTTATTTCCCCCTACACTTTCCACTTTCAGTCCAAAAAATGCCTCTTTCTCTTAAAATAATAAGTACAATACAAACCAAAAGAGGTAATTAGGCCACAGTTATGAGGGTTATATGGCTTAGCGTACATTCCCAATGTCCAGTCCATATGTATTTGGCACCTGACTTTAACATTCTACTATCTAACCATCTCCGTGAGTTTAAAGTTCTGTATCTAACTCAACATTCATACTAACTTGAAACAATTTTAAAAGCATCTTCTTAGATCTATAACACTCTCTTGACTCCTAAACAACTCAAAATTTAATTATGAGGCTCTAGCTATCTGTTCTTCAACCACCTCAGAGACCTGAGAGGGATAAATATATCTGATTTTATAGGAAGTACAGGGCCTGCAGCTTCCAAAACTAAGAAATGACATACCAGTGGCTGCCTGGACAGTTCCCATTTTCTCTCCATACATTACAGCATTTTCTCTCCATACATTACAGCCAGTCATTTGGCCCCATTGATTGTAGAGCAGGGGTTATGAAGGACTTACCTACCCTGTCTTGGCAGAGCTAGGCTGTCGACTTACCTGCTTCCATGTTTTGTCCTTTTGGACAGCATTCTGTCTACAATTGGAGCAAGGGGCTTTTCCTACCAAGAGATAGGCTTGCGACTAATTCAATCATCTCCCACTGGAGATTCTTCGATGCTCATCTTCTACTTGGGGGAGTATAGGGGGTGCTGTCAGGAGTTGATATATCTTGATAGCTCAAGGCCACCTGATACAAAACAAACTCTAAACAGAGAAAAACTTTGATCCAGGGGTGGAGGAGCACATCTTTAATCCCATCAGTTGGAAACCACATGTCTTTGATCCCAAAATTTAGAATGCAGAGACAGGCACATAGGATTTGGAAAGATTTAAGTTTAAAAGCTACTTACAAAAGGCAGGCTGCAATTCAAACAAATTGTCCTTTGAGATCTCAAAATATATACACTAAAGGTTTGTTTAGCTCCAAAATATCAAAATAATTTCTTCTTTAATCCGGATTGAAAGGTAATACTTTATATATTATCAAAAAACCAAATTTGCTCCAGGAAAAATATTACCTGACCCCCCCCCCCCCAAAAAGGTAATTGTCCCAGAGTTAGGATTAGGGC
>CAJQZJ010032130.1:8924788-8938794 GCA_907164525.1 Lophiomys imhausi
GTGTGTGTGTGTGTGTGTGTGTGTGTGTGTGTGTGTGTGTGTGTGTGTGATTAATTTGACTAGACGTTTTACAGTTTTGGGTTTCTTTTTTAAGAACCAAAATTTTCTTTGATGCGTTCAATTTATTGCTCTCTTCATGTCTGTTTCATTAATTCATAGCTAACCTTTGTTGTTTCTTGCCATCTAATGCTTTGAGACTTTTGCATTGTTCCTGTTTTTCTGTGACCTTAGATTACATCAGGTATTATTTCTTTTAGATCTCTCCAATTTTTTTAATGTAAATACTGTAAAAAAAATTAACAGAACAGCCCTATCTCCGAAATTCTGAATAGATCTTATATTAATTACTTTTTGCTATAATTAAACACCATGATCAAAAGTGATTTATAGAAGAGTCTATTTTGGCTTACAGTCCATAAGAGTATGGGAAGTATGGTCACAGCAGGCCAGAGTGGGAAGCTTGGAGATCAAAATCTAACCACAAACTCTTCTAAGTTTGTTTGTTTTTTATGTGATTCTTCTTGATGCATTGATCTTTGCTTGAGCTTATGTTCTTAGTACTATTTAGGACAAAAACTGACTATAGTAACCAATAATTTGACAATTCTGATGTTAATCCATAGTAACAGATACTAGGTACTTTAGTTATGTCCCTGATAAGGTTCAGACAGAGGCAGTTCAGGTAGTATGGAGGAAAACATGGTTTTTAGCTCTTTAGATCTGAGGGTATTAAGAAGTAAAATGAAGTGGGGATTGGGAAAGGAGAGCAATTACAAATTATGAAGGGAAGTATGTATTACAGATTAGGTGTACAAAATGCACAGTCATAAATGCTCATTCAGTCAAGATCTGAGCTAAAACTAAACAACTGAACAATTGAAATGTAAGGGTTTAATTTTTTAATTTAATTAATTAGAAAATATAACATCTGCCAGTATTTCTTCTAGACATGCGCACGTGCACACACACACACACACAATGGTTTCTCCCACACTAACATTTGTTTTTGGGAGCTACCTCTGCAAGGTGAAGAGAAGGCATATAGTCTCAAGAATGCTAATAAGGTGAATTAGTATGTTTTCACTCCTCAGAGAATATTAGTGTGACACTCAGATTTCTGTAGCAGTTTCTTGTTCTGGGCCCCATGCCTGCCCACTGAAACTTTGTCTGGTGTGCTTAGGATCAGAGTATTCTGCGCCTGAGCTCTGATGCACCCATGTGTGTGCTTACCTTTGCTACTGAGTGTTCTCTTCCCAACTGGATCCGGTTGTTTCCCTTCTAAGTACTACACAGTCTTTGCCTGAGCAAATTCCCTTCTTTGCTTCTGGGTCTAGCATACCTGTGTAGACTGTGGCAGAGGTGCTGCCTCGCAGGTCTTCTTCAGTTCCATTCACCCCAGGGTAGTTGTGGAGACTCTCTGCATAGGGTTGCCATAGAGCACTTCCACCACAGTGTCTGTGGCCAGTGCCATCCTACCTGTCTCTCAGCTCAGATGTGCATACCTTGTGGTCATTCACCTGCTACTCAGCCTTTCCTTCACCACTCTGGCTGAAGGAAGTACAGCTGTCTCTTGTCAGCTACCACTTACACCATACCCAGTATGGATCCAGAGGGTATGGCTGGATGCCATTGCCTCAAAATTCCCTTGTGAATTTCTTCAAAATCTTGTTAATCTTGTCATTTTTGTGCTTGTGTCATCATTCCTTTCCCCCACACTTTTTCTTTGTCTTTACACTCCCATTTATGCATTTGTAGTGTTCTTTGATTCTTCTTCTGTTAAGTGTGTGTGTGTGTGTGTGTGTGCGCGCGTGCGTGCGCGTGCGCGCGCGCGGAAACCTGGATTGATGTCAAGTGTCTGTTGTTGTCATTGTTTTACAGTGCTGAGAACTGAACTTAGGCCTCATACAACACCAGATGTCCTTCAGTTCTTTCCACGTTAATTTTTGAGACAGTATTTCTTACCGAACCTGGAGCTCAATGATTGGCTGGCTGGCCAGTAAACATCATTGATACTGCAGTCTCTGCCCTCCAAGCCGGGTTACAGATACACACTGCCATCTCTCGGCTTTTAGATAGGTATTGGGAATCTTCACTCATATCCTCATACTTGTATAGCATGACTGAGCCATCTTTTTAGCCCTTTTTTCCTAAATTATACTTCAAGAGCTCTCACAAAGGCAAAAGCCACCATCTTACATGGGGCTTCCATTGTTCCTTTATAAATTGGAATTTAGAATATTCTTCCATTTATTCATTATCCTGTTTTTTCTGGGGGTTTGCTGAAATACTATATTATCTACAGTGACTTCCTTTTTCACGCTGATTAAAATATTACTTTCTCTTTCACTGCTTTCTTTTCTGAAAGACGTGATTTAAAGTAAGAAATTATATGTCCGTTTTACTGCTTATCTTGTGTCTGTTTTAGGATGTGTGCTCAGGAGGAGAAAGAGAATGTTCTGCTTTATTGTCATGTGATATGCGATCCATAAAAATGAATTTACAATTTAAAGTACTTATAATTTAGTGAGTAAATTAAATTTTAATTTAAATTGCAATCATCAATACTACAATAAGTAATCGCTTGCTTTTTACTTTATTATTGATGCTCAAATTTGTTTACTTCTACTTACAATTATGTGCCTCCAGTTTTAGAAATGAAATCATGTCTGACTTCTTTGTATTTCTTTTGGCCCATCATAGTAATTTCATGTTCAATGATTAATTTATACCAATGATCTTTGGCTAGTGTTTGTCTTCATCTTTTTTATAAGTCTAGGCATTGCTTTGGAATTCCCAGTTTGAAAATAAAACAAACAAAATCATTAAGCTTTCTTTATTTCTTTGAACAAAATGCATTTTCACTATTATGGCTTAAGCATAAAGAAATAGAAGTAGTCCAAACTGATGCATATCGATTATCAGAGAGGCCCTTTAATATAAGTTGTTACCAAGCCTTGCAAGTATGGTCCTAGTCTACTCAGGGAATGTGAAAAGTGACAAGGACGGAAATATACAAGTTAGATGCTTATTAATACATAAGTGCTTCACTCAAGCCAAAGAGCATGTAGTTTAAGTTTAGAATATGTAGAATCCTTCCCACCTCATTTAATGATTTAGTTTCTCTGTCATGGTGGACTTTCCTTCTCTGTGCCTGTCAGTACACACTCACTATCTCACCCTACAGATTGTTAGCCTGCAGTGCATTCTGGATTTCACTTCAGAACTATAGGACTCTAGTACCAGTCCCTGGTGATACATAGTAGCATGTCAGATTCTTGTTATAATTAGTGGTTCTGCCACAACAGTTCTCGTAGATAGGTGAATGTGTCAATGTGCAACAAATTTTTTTTAGTAAGGAAATGTAATTACAAAGGACAATGATAAATTTTCTGATTCTCTAATAAATCATAACTTAGTAATAATGATATCTATATTATGTTTAGATTTATAAAGCGTTAATTGCCAATATTGCATGGATTATTTCAAGAGCATAATAAGATAATGATTAGCCCAGTTCTAGTGATTGAGGTGGGACTCTGTTGTTTAGTGAGTGGATTCTTGCTGTCTTGTATGCAGATCCTTAGAAACAAGACTTGTAGCAGCGGCAAGACATATCTTCTGTAGATGTTTGAGCCATGGCTGTTTCCTCTGCAGTTTGTTGTCCTCTGACACGCTGGAGATGTGATGGGTGGTGTGGGGGTTGCTGTTGTCTTCTTGCTCTGCTTTCCTCCTGAACTCCCATCTGATTCCATTTTTTTATCACAGTAAAAGCTTACTTCTCTTTTTCTCTATTCCACAGATCATAAAGCTAAAGGAAGTTTATGAAAGTGCAATAAAATTTGTCATATATAAAATTAAAGCAACATGTTATTAGCACATGAAATAAATGAGCTGGTTTGTCATGATAGGTTGATATAAAAATGTGATTTAATTTTTATGACAATAATATTTTATAGATAAACACTGTTACAGTAACAACATTTAGCTTTCATTTTCAGAGAAAATTGCTAGGCCTCAAAAAAATTACAGTATTTCAGAAATCTAACTACATGCTAATACTGTGTACCTTGGATAGAAAAATTTGTAAGACGTTTTATCCTACAAGAATATATTTGTTTTGTTTTCCTTTTATTGAAAGATTGAAGTCTTTGTGTCTACCTTATCAATAGTTTTGCTGTCATATGTAATAACAATTATAATAAGAAAAGTTTCCAGTTTTATTTTTACATTTTAATGAATTGTTTGTGTTCGATATGCAAACTGTCACAGCATGAAATCAGTTTTCTACCTTGATTCATTCAAAATCTAAGAATTCTGTCACACTAATATTATAATTAAAAACATTAATAATGACGGCAACTTAAAAAGCATACCTTGCTTATTGGTAATTTGGTGTATTTCTGTGAGTGCACAGGACTTCAAGAACCTTCAATCCACTAATAAATTTATTAACTCAAACTTAAAAGAAGTGAAAAGTCTCTCTTTCTTTCTCTCTCCCCATGGCCAGTCTGCTAAAATAGATTATTCATGCTTATTTGATTCAGGTAGGCTTTTGCAAGCTTCCCTACCAGGCCTGGGAATGTGGTACATTGAGGCCTTTTCAGAGGCTTCTGACATAGACCAAGCTTTTATTGCATGGTGTTTTATTATAGCCAAATCCTAGTCTCCACCCAGTTTGTAGGCACTCAGCTTATTCTTTTGAATCAAGAAAGGTTATCACCTACCTTAATCCATGCAGTAGCATGGATTAAGGACACCAATGTGCCCCAGGATTCTCAAAGAGGATCCTGGAAACTTCTGGTTTCTTCTTTTTTGCTGTCTTTACTAAATTCTATTGGGCCTTAGGGGGATTTGCATCTGAAATGGGCAACCTGGTGTTTTTCTCAATGAAGACATCAGATCAAAGTTCAGTTAGTCAGGGCCTTTCTGCAACATTAAGAGGGCTTGGACTTACATAATAAAAAGATGAGCTCTCACAGAGATTGCAGTAAAAACATTCTGAACTATAATCCGGATAAAGAATCAATTATAGGCCAAAGAACAGACCTTGTTTAAATTGCTTTAGACTAATAACTTTACATTTAAAAACCTTTACACCATATTTTTAAGAAACTTATTTTAATGTCATATAATTTATTTGTCAATACTCTTCATAATAAATGGAGTATTGTGCTTAGGAGCCATAATTCTGCGTGTGCTACTATTGCTTTGAAAAGATTAGATTGAAGCCAACTAATAAATGTCTTTCATTAATGAAAATAAATAGTGCCGTGTGAAGAGATGCACATTCACTTTATTAGAGAATAGATGTCACTCCCACAGACTCAAGCTAAGGAAAAATGCTTCTGTTAGACTTCAGTATGTTTTATTTCATGTGACTGTGTAATTTGCTGTTTATAAGCATTTAATTTAGAAATATGAATCATTTAAATCTTAAATGCAAATAGCTAGTGTCAAGCAAACATATGTTTAACTAAATTAAAAAATTGTCACTGTATAAGATAAGAACCTAGTGTAAGTTCTCATGTTTCTGCAGAGACTCTAGCTGGGTTGAATATCCCCAAATTTGCCAATTTCTGAGCACTCAGGAACAGTCACAGTAAAGATCAGATCAGAGCTTTTACTAGAAGCTCTTGACAGATGGAGTTTGTTAATAGTTTAACTTTACGTAGAAGGGTATGGGGGCAGGGGATGCATTCATTAACATCAACAAGTAATAGATTCCTACTCACATCTGTAAATAAATTCAGTGTCAGTAGTTATTAGTTTCCTAAGAGAAAGATGGTCTCTTGGAGAAACTGTTCATAAAGAACATCAAACCATGAGCAAGTGATAAAGCTAAGTTTCCAACCGTCTCACAGAGCTTCCATTCACCCTCTCACTCTCATATGCTGTGGTCCTGTCTGGACTCCAGTTCATTTTACATAAGCAGCTTCATTTAAGTCTATAAGAAATATTGTACATGTATATATATTATCCTGTGAGTATTTAGTTTTACGATGATGCTCAGTTAAACATATCTAAATACTTGATTTCTTTTGAGGCTTCCAACCAATGAATTAATTTGGCTTAACTTCATTTAGTTCTTAGCATCTCCCTATTCGATTTGTCACTAAAATTTGAGCTGTTATCCATGAATTACGAATTATGTCTATTAAATTTTTAACTTAGAAAAAGAGATGTACAGAATAATTTTAAAATGGGAGAGATATGTAAATTATTATAAACTTAAGATTCATTAACAGTGAAAAGACTTGAAAGTAAAAAGTTTAATTCCTAACTGTACATAGTTTGCCTAGTAAATGCTATAATATGGGTCTTTAAATTTAATAAGTATATTTATATCAACTTTTCATCATTAACATTATTGTACAGAGATATGTCATTACTTTGCTTGATGTAGGAAAAAGAAATTATAATGTAAAATAATGTGATTTTAGTAACCAGCCCAATTTTTAAGCAGGTTGGCCCAGTGTCACCTTCCCGATTTGGTCACTATTATGATGTATCAAAAAGGATTCCTCAGGAGCTACTTGTGAGTTTAAAATGGCATGGATTCTTCCTTCCAGAACACATAACTTCAGATCTCAAAAAAGAATCCTGGTAAGTCAGTGTTGTATAACAACAAATTCTGATTTCAGATATCAGTAGATTGTATTTTTATGTCAGTTTTGAAGAATGCATATGCAAAGTATAGTCTAATTAATGCTAGTTTTCTACAAATACATAATAAATTATACATGGATTTTGTAGTATCTTATTATATGTTTAGTTTTGTTGTTGGGGTTTTTTTTTGTTTTGTTTTTGGGGGTTTTTTTGTTTTTGGTTTTGGTTTTTTTCCTGTAAACTACCCATTGCTGTGGTTTATCATGTGATAGATCTGGATACCAAGCTACTTTTAATCTGCTTGATTTTCCTTTCCAGGAAATGTGAAACAATTCTAATTCAGGACTTCAACCCATAGTGCAAATAAATATCTCATAATTTGTTTGATATAATAATTTGAGGGAAATGTGTAAAGCACTACTCCTTACTAATGCCTTTCAGAGAGTGATCTTTTAAAGGGTAAACGAGTATATATTTTTACTTTTTCCCTTTCTTTCTTTCTCTTTCATTCTTTCTAAAAGTAAACAAGTATGTGTTTTTATTTTCTCTTCTTTCTCTCTCTTTCCTTTAAAGGGTAAGCAAGTATATGTTTTTACTGTTTTCCCTTTCTTTCTTTCTGTCTGTCTGTTTTTCTCTCTTTGTCTCTCTCTCTCTTTCTGTCTGTTTGTCTTTCTCTCTTTCTCTTTCTCTTTCCTTCTTTCTTTTTCTTCCTTCCTTCCTTCCTTCCTTCCTTCCTTCCTTTCTTTCTTTCTTTCTTTCTTTCTTTCTTTCTATTGACTCCTGACTGAACTCAAACTATGTACCCAATTGTGACCTTGAAATTACTAATTCTCCTAGCTCTACCTCCAGAATGCTGGGGTTACTGCTATATACCACTGCACCACTACACCTGATTTTATGCAGGACTGGGGCTTGAATCCAGGGCTTTGCACATGCAAGACAAGTACTCTTGACAACCAAGCTACATCTCTCATTTTATGTTTTTAATACTCCATTTATTTTAAGACATTGTACTTTTACTGATGTTGTAAATAAAAGTGTGTAATTTTAGGTGGAAAGATAATTTGGAGTTAGAATTTTACAATGAAGAGTTTTTTAGTATTAAAACAACCTAACCTGTTCATACTGCCAAAATTTAGTAAAGCAAAATTCAAAAGTTACAGACTTGATATTAAATAATGTATAAAATACTAAGAAATCTTACTTTCAATTCTTACTGCAGTAAGCTACTGAACAGATTATAGCTTGTGTTTTCTTTCGCACTATCAAATCATTTTCAAACTAAATTATTAAGAGTTTATAGATGGGAAATTGTGAAATTAAATGACTTAAATGTCTTCAATCTTTGTTGTAGAAATAATTCCTAAGAATTTAGTCAACACTATTCAACTTAAATCTTTTTCAGAATTTTTCACTTTGTTTATGGGTTCCCTAGACTATGGTTAGAGACATAAAATAGCACATGGGTACTATTTTAGTTTTAGTGCCTAATCTAAAGAGTGACTGCTGTGTGTCGGGCACACTACTACACATTTGCGTTTATTATTTCCTATTATCCTGCATTAGCAAATATTTCTGTTTTCTAGAAGATACTAACATACACAGATTGAGCAGGGTCTAGATGAATAGTGGAACCAGGAATAACATGTTTTATCTTATTCTTTGTGCTTCATTCCATTTGAAGGCTTTGATATCTGTCATTTTCAATGTTTTGTTTCAGACAAAAGAGTACTAATGAAGGAGTGAAAGTATTGTTCTGGTACTAGCTTCATCCTCCTGTGTTCTTGGGGTCCTCCCTTGAATTCAGTGAAGTCAGTACCCTTGTGTAAAAGTTGGGGGCTAAGAAACAGAACTACTACATATTTGCCCATATTACTTTGGTTATTGTTAATTTTCCGTCATTATGTCAGTTTACGCCTTTTCTCATCTTTGACTGACAATTGAACTATACACATACACACACACACACAAGGTATGTACACAAAAACTGATAATACCTGCACTCAGAGCTCTTTCTTTCTGAGTCAGAATTCTGTATTGGCAGTAGTTGACAGTATACTATTTCATTCATGGAACACTAGTCATATAAATGTGAAATATGAGCTGAGGCCGTGGCCCAGTGTATAGTATTGCCTAGCATAAATTCAGTCTTTAGCACACAAAATAAAATAAAGCATATATTCAGGATAATATAAATAAACAAAAAATTACTTTTATAATTTAAAACATTTTAAGGAACAAACATTTTTATGACAGAAAATATGAGATTTGTATTCATTCAGGTAAAGGGAAGAAGTTAATAATAGTCAGATGCCTCTTTCAGGAAGAGGACTGTTCAGGTATTTGATCATAGCCTATTCATTCAATCTGCCAACAGCCCTCTGAGATGAATAATATCATCACAGTTTATGGGAACTTGAGGTCAAAGATGCCATGCAAATTTGCTGTTGCAGAGTATAAGTCACTAAGGCAGTGGTTCTCAATCTGGGTCATGACCCTTTTGGGGGTAGATCAGCCTACAGGGTTCACATATCAGAAAGTCTACATATCAAATATTTACATTAAGATTCATAACAATAGCAAAATTACAGTTATGAAGTAATAGCAAAAATAATTTTATGGTTGAGGGGTCCCTACAACATGAGGAACTGTACTAAAGGGTCATATAGTAACCACTGCACTAAGGTAACACCCAAAACCATGTTTGTAAAACCTCCGTGTTGCAGAAAATGTGCAGCTCACCAAGCTGAGAGGCCAAAACACTATTCTTTGATGAACTATGAGGATGTAGTCAAATGGTCTTTAAAACATATAATTGCTGGAATGTTTTTTGAAAGCTAGCAGTTTTACACAGAATAGGAAAATTTATAGATTTTAATTACCAAGGCAGTATTTCATTTTTAGTAGTTAACTGATAATTCATTTATTTCATATTAAACTTAAATGCTTAATTAAATGTAATTAAACTTTAAACATGTAATTAAATTAATTTTGAATATGAGTACTTTACCATGTGAGAGATTTATTTTAATTTATGAAAAGTGTATGCTCATTTCACTGACTTGAACTTTATTGGCTCATTTATAAAACAATAAACCCAAGCTTTATAGTAGTCTATACTTTTCCTATAATTAAGACTAGAGGATATATAGTTGTGTCTCACTATCATATATGAGATACAATACATAATTTCATAATTTCTAAAGGCATTTAGAAATGCCTCATTTCTATTGATAACTTGTAAAGATTTTTATAGCAAGTAAAACTGTAGGTCATTTGAAATTTACAGTAATTAATTTTAAATTACTGGTAAGTTTGTCTATAGAAAATGTTCATACATATACTCTAAATTTTCAAATTAGAGCCTAGGCATAAAAACTTGACATGTATCACAATATTGTTAAGATCACTTTACAGAGCTGGTGCCTGCAATCTCAGCCCCAGGCTGGTAGGAAGAGGAGGATCAGAAGCTCAAGGCTAGCCTAAGACATGGGACACTGTCTTAAAACCAAAAAGACAGCTTTGATAGTTCACTGTCCTAAGTATCACAAAGTGATAAGAATGACAAAAGTTCATTTTTAGAATAGTAATGTAATTGATTTACTTACTTTTTAATTGGACATTCTTTTGAGTTAACATTTGCCAACAGGTATGTCCAAGCACAGCAAGTTAATTTGTTTCCCTATTGAACAACGTACCTAAAATACTATCCTAACATATTATGTAACCTGCTATTCATTGCTTTCCTGTGATAAAATGCCATCACCAAAGCAACTTATAGCAGGAGGCATTTATTTTGGCTTATGGTTCCAGAGGAGTTAGAGTCCATCGTGGCAGGAAGCATGGCAGCAGTAGGCAGGCCTGATGATGGAGCAAGAAGGTAAGAGCGTACATCTTCAGCCAGAAGCACAAAGCAGAGAGTGAACTTGGAGTGGCCAGAGTTTTTCATCTATAGCCACTCCCAGTGACACAACTCCAGCAAGACTGTACCCCTAAATTCCCTAAATAGTGCCACCAACTGGGACCCAAGTATTCAAATGCTAGCAACCTAGGGGATAGTTCTCATTGAAACCACTGTACTGCTGAATCTTAGCATCCTGCCTACATGTGCATATTCAGGCCCTCACCCCAATATCTAATTATTTAGAGAAGGAGTCTTTCTTTGTTGTGGTTTGAATCTGGTATAGCCTTTACTTGGGTCCCGGCTTATAGCACTATTTTGAAGACTGTGAATCTTTATGAAGCAGGGGCTGGCTGGTAGGGGTTAGTTCGGAGGAGCAAGCCTCAGAGATTAGAGCACTAGCTCCAGTTTCATGGTCTGCTCTGTGCCACACCTTCCTGTCCCCATGAACTTCACTATACCTTCTTACCACAATAGACTGACATCTCTCTGAAACTGTGATGTATCTGTGCTACTGTAACAAAATCCCTAAAGTTGTCTGACTGACAAAAATCAGAAATGTTTTTTATCACAGGTGTGTGGGGCAAGAACAGTTTTATTATGTGGTGAGGGCTGCCAAGTGCCTAGTCTCTGTTATGCCTGGGCTGAGATTCCTGAGTATTTGCAAGCAGGGTTGACGTTTTGTCAGGTGGAGTCAACACAGCCAAACAGCAAAGAAGCTTACAAAATTAAAACTAGTGAACAAAGTGAAGGTCTGTGAACTGTGAGCTAAAGAAGAAGAGTTGAAGAAACTGCTTCTGATACATGAGAAGAAAGAGGAAGGGTGGTAACACTGGGGAGCAAAGAGAACATCATCCAAATCTCCAAACTATTGAGAAAATATTCAAAGCTGTGGCTTTTATATATGCTGAAATGCATAGATAAAAAAGCAAAAAGTTATTGAAACAATCTCAGACAAAGGTATCAGAAGTTAGACTTTCTACTGCCTTTTTACTGTTATTCCATTTCTGTGAATTTATAATAAATAATGATGTGCTAGCAATAATATATATATAAAGATTAATTACTTCATAAAATGCTGCAGAAAGAAAAAAGCACCCTCTGAGATCATTAGCCACCATGATAAAAACAGTCTTAGTTGGATGTTGGTGCTGAAGTGCCATTGGATTTAGGTACAAATTTAAGGAAAGAGTTGACTAAGAATGTCAAATATTAGAAAATTCAAGCTTCTTTGATGTAGAGACAAATAGAGTACTATCTGGCAGAAGAGATAGGATTAGAGGTGTTCTTATTGAGAGAAGAAATGATATGTTTACTTACATGAAACAGGTAGAAAGGGAAATTACTGATATGCAGGAGAAGAGAGCACTGCTAGAGTAGAACCTGAGAGAATAAAGTGTGCACAGATCAGGAGAGGGATTTGAGATAGTTCCTGTGACAACACGCCCAAGACTATGTTTGTGGTGCAGTTAGTGATGGAATTACCTATTTCCTGTGGGTTTTCAACTACAAAAATATCACATACCAGGTAGCTTGAACCAAGAGGTCTACTTCTCATCAGGCCGAGGATCTGGAAGTCCAAACTCGGGTTATGGCAGGATTGGGTTTTAGTGAAGACTTTCTACATAGACAGATGCCAGGACTGTCAATCAGTTCACATGACAGAAGGTTCACACAGGCTCCTTTGGGTGTCTTTCATTAGGGATAATATTAATAACTAAATTCATATTACCATATGAATTTAATAATGCATAATAAATGCAGAGCCCTGACATAACATATATACATAGACGATCATAATAAAACTAGTTACTTTTACAGAAACAAGGGAAAGACACACGTGATATGTAACAGGACAACCAAACTACAACCCACAAACCCTTAGATAAAACTAAGTAACAAAATGGGCCCAAGGGAGAATCCTTGAATTTCACTCAAAAGGGAAACAGAATAGACACCACAAGTAGATGAAGAGAGGGATCTGAGCGGGAGAGGGTGTGGGGAGGGGAACAAAGGAAAGGAGGGATGGAGAGAGCAGGAGTGAGAGATGAGAGAGCTGAGAGAGGGAAGGGAAACTGATGGGGGGTATCTTTGAAATAAGCTGGAGATATCCATATGTTCCTGAGAGGATAGGAGGGTGACTGTCGGATGAGACTCCTAGCAGTGAGGGACAGGGAGTCGGAAGGAGCCGCCTAGAAGCCTGACAGGAATCCCAGTGGAGGGAGGGGGACAACAACCCATGCATAAAACCTTCTACTCATAAGTTACCAAGCCTACAAGATGTACAGGGATAAAGATGAAACAGTGAACGGAGGGAAGGGCCAATCAGTGACTGGCACAAGTGGAGACCCTCCCCACGGGAGAGAGCCAACCCCTGACATTACTAATGATACTCTGATATGCTTACAGATAGGAGCCTAGCATAACTGTCATCTGAGAGGCTCCACCCAGCAGTGGATCAAAAGCATATGCTGAGACCCACAGTCAAACATTAGACTAACTGAACCCAGGCCCTCCACACATATACAGCTGATTGGCAGCTCAGTCTCCATGTGAATAACTTAACAAGTAGAGAGTGAAATGCCTTTTGACATGGACTCTGATGCCAGTTTGCAGATCACTTTCTCCTAGTGGGGTTGCAGTGTCTGCCCTCAATGGAAGAAGTTGCTCTTAGGCCTGATCTTACTTGATGAACTGGAGTGGGTTGGTACGGGTAGGGGCTACTACCCTTTTATGAGGGGAAGGAAAAAGGGGAAAGAGGGTGAGAGTATGGGACTGGGAGGAGAAGAGGGAGGGGGTCACAATCAGATAGTAAAATGAATAAATAAATAAAAATATAAATAAATTTTTTAAAAAGAAAGAAAATAACTGGAAAGGAGAATGCATGAACCTGAAACTGTAGAAAGGTACTTGCTACTAACATTGGTGTATGATAGTGAAAGGAAACAGCTTAGGTAGGATGAGTAAGTGGAAGAGAGAAGATGGAGAAACTGAAGAGCAGAGTATTAGAAAGTGGGACAGCCCAGGCTTGGATACCCCACACAACTGTGAGGGCCTGTAGAACATGTGAGCTCATCATTTATCTATGTCAGTTACTGAAGGAAGACAGTGTATCAGTCTGAATTGTCCTTCATAAAGACCACATCTTCTTCACTTAATCTCCATGTCAGACGGGATTGCTTAGCCATGGCATGATGTCTGTGCATCTTCCTATTCTTAGTATCTTCCCAACTGTGGTCCAGAGGTCTCCGCTGGTCATTAATCTCCTTCACACTCTTGAATATGTTCTTTTTTTTTTCCATGTTATAAACATTTGGTTCATTTAACTATGTCTGCGTTTGATGCATTGTTCATCAAGTTATGATGATAATGTTCGCAAAGGATTTGGGGATGTGCTTTATTAAGCCTAGAGTCTTGTGCTTAGAATTTTAGATTTCTTTTTTTTAATTTATTTTTTATTTCTTCAAGTTACATCTCAATCACAATCCCCTCCCTACTC
>CAJQZJ010032130.1:8940828-8951122 GCA_907164525.1 Lophiomys imhausi
TTAAGGTATTTATTTTTCCCCCCAACAGCTCTCCCTTTCAGTCCAAATAATGGTTCTTTTTCTTATAACTATAAATACAATACAAAACAACAGAAATAAATAGGCCACGATTATAAGAGTTATATGGCTTAGCATACATTCCCAATGTCCAGTCCATATGTATTTGGCACCTGACTTTAACATTCTACTATCTAACCATCTCCATGAGTTTAAAGTTCTATATCTAACTCAGCTTTCATACTAACTTGCCTCATAGTTTTAAAAATATCTTCTTAGATCCAGAACACCCTCTTGATTCCTAAACAACTCAAAATTTAACTATGAGACTCTAGGTATCTATTCTTCAACCACCTCAGAGACCTGAGACGGATAAATATATCTGATTATATAGGAAGTGCAAGGCCTGCAGCTTCCAAAACTAAAAAATGACATACCAGTGGCTGCCTGGACAGTTCCCATTTTCTCTCCATACATTACAGCATCAATCTTCAGCCATTTGGCCCCATTTCTCTGACAGACATTGGTTGTAGAGCAGGAATTATGAAGGACTTACCTACCCTGTCTTGGCAGAGCTAGGCTGTCGACTTACCTGCTTCCAAGTTTTGACCTTTTTGGACAGAAGTCTGTCTACAGTTGAAGCAAGTGGTTTTTCTTGCCAAGAGAATGGCTTACCACCAATTTAATCATCTCCCACTGGAGATTCTTCGATGCTCATCTTCTACTTGGAGTAATATAGGGGATGCTGTCAGGAGCTGACATGTCTCGATATCAAAAAATCTTAAGTTAAGAAAACATCTTTGAATGCCATATTCTGCAGATCTCTTGAGGTTTTTGAAGATGCCCTATCTATCTCTTATATTTAGATAAGCAAATATTGCTTGTCTCTTAGCAACTTGATTTCTGAGTAGCTTAGAAAATAACTGTGATAGACTGTCATAATAACTAACAAAATGACACGTTTTCATGACTATTAGTTTCCGTTTCTTAATTAGACTCTGTGTCCTTCTCTTAGCTGAGCTTCCATAGTCAGACTTAAATTCAGTGTTAGGTGAAAAGCATCAGAGAAGAAAAATCAGTAAATGACAGCCTTCAGGGTAATCTTAATGAAATTTTTAACTTGAAAATTACTTGTGAAAAGACTTTACAATCTCTGGAATCACATGCAAATTATATGCTAATAGACTTTTATCTCGACTAAGTGTTTTACACAATTAGTTGAGATGTGTATTGTGCATATTGCTTTTTAAGGTGTTTCTTACTACTTGTCATGGTTGAATCCTTATATACATGAATACAAATAGAACTTTGGTAAGATAAATTTTATTTTCCCATTGACTTTCAAAATAATGTCAAAAGTGCTTTATCTTTATTTTAATTAATTGTAATTATGGATGATAATTTTTTGAGACTGGCTTTTTTGTTTTTATTTTTGTTTGGTTTTTGGTTTTTGGAGACAGGGTTTCTTTGTGTAACAAGCCCTGGCTGTCCTGGACTTGCTTTGTAGACGGGCATCAAACTCAGAGGTTCACCTGCCTCTGCCACCCGAGTGCTGAGATTGAAAGCGTGCAACACCACAACCATCTGACAATGGCAATTCTTAATTTTCTATAAGACCTTTTTTCTGAAGTTCTCAAATATTTCACTTATTCATCCTACCTAAGCTGTTTCCTTTCTCTTGAGTTTTTTTCCTCAAATATTTCTATCAGGTTTTTAAACAAATATTTACATGATCAGAGTTTCCATTTTTTATTTTAATCCAAGCAAATTATTTTAAGGACAAGAATTATTCTTGAACCATATAATTTTAAAATCACAGTAGACACGAGAAACAGGTGAAAATTTAAAGAAGTTACATGTTGCTACACCTTAACCTGAGTTGTTGGCACAGGGAGAGCCAGAGCTACTTCCCAGGTCTTGGCATCTTCTTGATGTGTGATGGTGGACCTCAGTTACCAATTTTTAAACCTGCACTATTCAGAGTGAAAGTTCCCCATATTTTATCACCCTCCAAGTTAAGGACAACCAAGGCACAGTGGTTAATATTTCATGGGTTCAGCTAAAAGATCTCTTCCTAAACTTCACTCTGGAATGTTTCGTTTAATGTGTTGACTGGAACCATACTCAAAGTTCTTGATAACCACAGTAGTGTGTGTGAACCAGAGACTGTCCATGCACCTCACACAGGGGCTTTAACATAGTGTATTTGAACAAGCAAATAATCGAAGCTTCAGGATGTTTTGGGTTTTTGTTGTTGTTTTGGTTTATTTGTGTTGAGACATGCTCAACTCTGTAACCCTGGCTGGCTTGAAACTCACTATGTAGACTAGGCTGGCTTCAAACTCAACAGAGGTCTGCCTGCCTCTGTTGAGGTTAAAGGCATGCACCACCATGCCCAGCAAATATTTTCCTTTTACATGCCATTTCTGCCCCTTAATGATATATTACCTTGGACAAGTCATTTATCCTATAATGAGTCTTAACTTTTCCAACCACAAAATGAGGGTGATGATTGTACTTATATCACAAGGTCATTGTAGTCATCAAATGCTTGTCACCAGAGTCACCAGTATTTACTGTGGACAAGCATTTCATCAGCTGGTGTGACTAAAGCCAGATAGGCTTCTTAAACAGTCTACAAAGAGTTTTCTTTCTGTGTGTTAAATTCTTCACTTATTAACTACTCTACTTATTGTGACTCCATATACAATTTTATTTGTCTACATTTGTTTTTTTACAGGAAAAAAAAAATCTCTTTAAAGGCAAAAATGCATCTTTCTCCTGTTGCCCAAGCTTTTTTTTCCTATGTGAAACTAACAATAATTTTAACTACTTGATATTTTAAGGTTCAAAATTAGTTCCAGAGCTAGAGAAACAGCTGAGTGGTTAAAAGAACTTGTTGCTCTTGCAGAGGATCTCAATTTGATTCCCACACCTACATGGCACCTCATAATTATCTATAAGCTTCAGTTCTAAGGAATCCGATGCTGCCTTCTGACCTCCTCAGGAGCAGGCAAAACAGTTATAAATATAAAATAAAAATAAATCTTAGAAATTATTTTAAAACTATATATTTTGCATTTCTATATATTGTAATAGGTTTACATAGAACTTAGGTTAGCTCATTTTAATATAAAATTGAAATTTTTATTGAAAATTACAAGAGTAAAGCAGAATAGTATGTGTAGTTCAAGTGGGCTACCTTTAACAAAGACTTTAAATATTTGAAGTAGTCAAAACTTTGTTACATGTTTGGAATCAGGGGCTAGGGACATGCCTGAGTTGTTAAGGTTGTCCTCTGGAGCTCCACACACTATGACATGGACATCTAAACTCACTCAAACATATATTTTTGTACATATAGACTTAAAAATAAATAGACAAAATGTTTGGAAACAGTAATAACAAAACCAGGGTTATATTTGTAGATGAATTTCCTTCCTGTAAACTCCTATCAGTACACACATGAATACATGCACACACACACACACACACACACACACACACACAAATAGAATCAATAATAAATCCATAATGTCCAATGGAAATACAAAATACTTATTTTCATCAATATATGTATATGTTTTTATAAATATTGAACAGCAGTGGGTGGTAACTAATAGTGCTTAGTATAATAAAGCACAAATCCCATTTTAAATGATTTCATTGTATTCACTCAGAAGTTAAAATTAGTAATTAGTGTGCATAAAAGTATTTCTGTTTCATTTTTGCAAAAACTTTACTTTCTAGGTGCTTCAGTTAGTGCAAGAAATTTATCTTATTAAAAAGTTCTAAGCATCATTGACTCATGAATTATTTTATGTTGATGCTGAATAAGGAAAGTGATTAAGATGTATTGGGTTTATACCTTCTCTTTCATCCTCCATAATGAAACAGTGAACAAGATAGAGAGACAATCTCAGGAGTAAGGGGGAAAATGAGAGAGAGAGAGAGAGAGAGAGAGAGAGAGAGAGAGAGAGAACACTACCACAGGCTTAAATACCTCAGATTTATATGGACACAAACAATTCAATGGCAAAGAATATTGACTTTAAAAACAGATAAAGGTCTGTCCCTAGAGGCATTGCAGATGTGGCCGCTGTGTCACATATGCATCAGTAGGTGGCAGAGAGGAGAGAAGCTGTGTCTACATTCAGTGTTGTGACCTATGAACATCTGAATGAATAGTAGCCTAACCTTCCTAGTGGTGGGAGGGGGGGTGGGTGTAGGGGATGCAAACCAGATACCAACAACACTTTGTCACCATGGGGCCCAGAAGGGGAGCTAGCCTGTGACAACCACCAGGCAAGCACCAGATGGGCTCCCAGGACAGGAAACAAGCCAGAGACTAAGAGAGCCCTGCCTAGTCCTGGATGGGGGAGTTATGGGTGAGTCAACCCTGCTTTTTGTCTGCTTTGTGATGGTGTTTGTAAGGGAGAGATTCCCCTCCCCTCCCTTTTGCCCTCACCACCAGTGACAAACAGGAGATCTGGCCCAGATGGGGTCACGAGCAGGAAATCTGTCCCTGCCCTTCACATGCTTGCTGCATCACTTGGAAGAGCAGGCCCTGCACCCTGCCTGGGCAGCATACTACAGCTGGCCCTAGATGTGGAAGCTGTGAGTGAGCCAGCCCCAAGGGAGTGAGTGTGGGAGAGGCAGCCCTGCCTTCAGTCTGCTTTGTAGTGTTGGTGAGGGAAAGATCTCCTTTATTCTCTTGCCCTTGCCACGGGTAACAGGTGAAAAAGTTGGCCCTGATGAGGTCATGAAAACAGGAGAGCTGGTCCAACCCCTTACCTACTGCAGTACTCAGGAGAGCAGGCCCAGAACCAAGGCGTTGAATTGGCCCAGCCAACATACACCCATTGATAAACTGGTGGAGCAGATGAAAAGGCCAGTTCCATAGACTCAAAACTACAGGATCTACATGTGAAGGACAGTAACAGATATCAGATAGGAGTCCCAGTAAGGTTCCATTATTAACAAAGTAGCAGAAGGCAGAGGCTTCCTACCAGACCAAGGGGCCATTATAATGAACATTTGCAAGCAAAAATGTGTGGACAAAAGGGAATATTGTGTGACACACAGACACACTACAGCTTCCACAATGAGATTTTTTTTTTTTAATGTTAGGGGAGGTTACAAGGGTGGAGGGTGGGTCTGAGGGGAGGTGGGAGATGAGAGGGAACAGGTTGCATGATGTGAAGTTCACAAAATAAAAAATAAATTTAAAAAAATCAGGCAAAGGACCTGTAGTCGATGTTAGTTTAAAAAAGACATACAAGTAGATGAAAGATATATGAAAAAACTCTCAAATATCATTAATTATGAGAGAAATGTATATTAAAACCCCTGTGAAATGTTCCCTTACAACCATTATAATGGCTATTATCAACATGGTAAAGGGTATTGGTAAAAATATAGAGAAAGAGAAATCTCTGTACACTGTTGGTAGATGTAGAAAACAGTGACAGTCCATCACAAAATTCAAAGTAGAACTATTATATCTAGTAGTGCCACTCATGTACTTATATCTAAGTAAATAAATTCAGTATTATTGAAGGGATAGTTGTAGTCTGTTTTCATTATAACCAAGATGCAGAATTGACCTGTGTTACAAACAGGTAAGTGAAGAAAATATGGTATACACACAAACATACAGCAGAATACTACTTTACCTTGAAGAAAAATCCTGTATTCTGCCACAAATGAAGCTGGAGGACATTTAGAGACATTGTTAATGCATTAGGAGGTAATGAATACACATACACTCTACTTCAACCCAAATGAAATCCTTCAGTTTGGTAGCTGCAATGTTTTTCAAAGTCTGGGATCTTGGAGCAAATCTAACCCCTATGAATAAAGCTAATTGATCCAGATGGGAATTGCATGTACTGCATTCCCACTGTAACACTGTATTCTGAAAGGTGAACTAACTGGAGCAAAAATGTGCTGAGGCAGGACACTCTTACAGAATTGCCCTTACATAGTGTTATTTATAAATGTGCTCCTCACATAAAAGTAGAAAACTATGTCCACATAGCCTGTGTTGTCCCTCAAAGGGAGCAGTAACTACATGAAGCATACCTATGCTGAGCCCCTACATCTCCTGGAGTAGCCCTTGTTTTGTGCAGAAAAGCTTTCTTTTCTTGTGTTAGCTCTGTTTCTGCAACATAGGTACTTTGGAGTCAGCGGCAGCTGTTCGGGAGCACACACATGTACCGAGATGTACATGTGTATTTACTGAATCAACTTCTGTCTATGTTGCAGACTAAGCTACACTTCTTAACTTCACTCAGGAAGTAGATTTCCTTCAGTTCTTCCTGACTTCTCCCGAACCATCTCACATTTACAAGGGATATATCTCAAGTGTTCTTTTAAAGTCCAAAATCCACTTTAAATATTCATTTTACTGTTTTTAAAGTAATAAACCATGCCAGTATCATATGAGAAACAATTTAGAATGTCTTTTTAAACCCATGCATTTATTTTTGTATCTTCTTTTAACAAAAGAAGTGAGTAAATTTAGTAGGTAAAATTTATGCTATATTTGCCTTCATGTGCCCTTAAAATTCAGATTCTTAAGTTAATGTTATTGTAGCAGTTTGTTCTAAGAAAATTAAAACTTTGATGGAAGATGAGCTCAGGTGATCAGAACATTGATTTGGGAGTGTGTGGCATAGCAGTTCATTAACTATGTGTTAATTATGTATGATTACTCCTGAAAAGCTATGGTGGCTTCATCTTTTAGGTTGCTTCATTAAATCATTAATTTTCTTGGAGGTAACTAAGCCTGACATAATTAAGTCATCTCAGTCTCTACAGATTTTTCTCCTCCCATAATGTCAAAAACTAAGCAATTTACTAGAAGGTGATGTAACTTACTCCCTTTTTAACATTCTGACTTCATATTTTAGATTGTCTGACATTAATTTGATGCATTTCCTTTATATTTAAGCACTAATGAATTTATATTTTTAATTGTTTACTTAATGTTGTAGAATAGGTATTTTAGTTCCTATGTAATAGGCCCATTTACATATTTGAACCACTTCTTACCAACAGTTCTTTGTCCTGGGGCTACATGAAGCTGCTTCAGTTCATTCAGAACATCATTTATACTGAAGGATTTGATGGAGCTAATTCTCAGGTATGAGTACTTCCCAAGCCTTCTTTAGTCATGTGTAGAGGGTTGTTTTCCACCACATCAGAGACCTGAGAAGGATAAATATCTGATTAGACAGGAAGTGCAGAACCAGCAGCTTCCAAAACTAAGAAATGGCTTGGAGAGCCTAAGAAAAATTACTGATGCACAACCTGCTTTCACAGAACGTGGAAAGGGGTAGAAAGTATGCATGTGTATTTAGAGTTTTAACTAGGTTCTCCTAATGCACACAAAATAGTCACATGCTTCGTCAATGCTAATTGTCCTTAAATATCTATTTATAGCTTCTGAGATTTTAAATTACTTCTAATACTACAAGGTTCATATTTTTCTATTTTAAAATGTTCATTTTTCTTTCATTCAGACCTTATTTCCAAATTGTCATATGTATAAGAATTATCACAAGATTTTCTGCCTTGTTATGTTACATTCTGAATTGTTTCCTTGAATACAAGATATATTTTCCCATGTCTTATAACATACTTGTTCTCTGTACCTCTAAATTTATACTTACTCCAAATTTCCAGTTCTAAAGATATTCCACGAAGTTTAGTTTAAATAAATGAAGCAATTTTATTGTTAAACATCTTACCTTCCAAAGATTTTTCTCAGCAATATCAATTGCATTGACACTAAAAGATTTATATTATTTTATTGCTATTGTATTACTTTAAGGTATGTATGTTATTTTAACAAATATATCTTCGCAGCACCATTATATTTAATGAAGACAAAGAAGCTAGAAATTAATTTTGGCATCTTTACACTTGATGTTAAATCTCAAATTTCAAATTTTTTATCAATTTACTTGCTATATTTAATTTACTTATGCCAAAATAAGTAATTGTATCATAAATTTACAAAAAAAAATTGATTTTGATTGCCATTTTAACAGCAAGCCATAAATATGTGTATTTTGAAAGCATTTATCTATAGATAGCTTTTAATGTTTTCCATAGTCTTTGTAGTAACCATTGGTAGTATTCATTCTTATTACTGCAATTTTTGGTCCTAGCTAGGATGTATGGGTTCCATGTCTTCTTTTGGGGCCAGTGTGCATCAGGAGAGGCAAATTGGTCCCTAACAGACACCTTTCCCCACTTGCGGTGGTAGCTATGGAAACAGGCATGTCATAACAGTTCCTGTGATACAGTGTGGAGAGCTACTGCTCCTGCAGGATGCTAACACCTCTTCTGAAAGCACAAAATTTATAAAATGCAAAAAAGCAACAGGAATCTCTTTATGCTTTTGCCAAGGAATATGTACATAAGCACCGTAGAACCAAACCTAGGAATTCTTAGGAAGTAACCTTGTGTTGAAACAAAATACAAATTGTTTCCTTGTTTACGTGGGTGTAAAAAAAAAAAAATACTACTTTCAAGAAACAATTGATTTGTTGTTGAAAAAGTCTTGAAAATTGATAGTAAATAAAATGGAGCATGCTCAGTTTTCTGACCATGTGAGGGTCTGTAACAGTTGACTTTCATAATAACTGGACAGCATTGAGGTAAATATTTCTATAATAAATACCAAAAATGCTTAAAATTTTCAAATTAAACTTGAACATACTAATAAGTCATTATAAAAGTAAACTTGCTTTTAGTTTAGAATTAAAGTTAATATTTTGTTAAATCATAAAGTATATTCTACATCACCTGCTCTATTCATCTGTCTAAAAAACTACAGACAAGTTCAGGAAAGGCAAATAGTCCTTTAAGTAGTGTTCTTGAGTTAAAATAATATTCTAACATTGAAGTGAATCCTATTTTCAGAGGGAATTTTTTATCTCAGTGCATTTTTAAATAAATTGAACTACTTAGATAAAACAGTTAAAATATACTCTATAACTCTATAAAGAATAGGAAATTATAATCAATTTTTAAAAATTTATAATTAACCTTGGTAGTAAATTAAAGAGTAAAGTAGCTCACCTATAAATATATTTGGGTGGAAACATTTAAAATTGCTTCATAATATTGTTTTTAATATTTAAAATGTCAGATATTTAAGAAATATAATATAAAAATGAAATTTGAACATTGATTTTTTTTTTACTTAGCATACTATATTAAATGTAAGATATTCTTATGGGAATAAATTTATTGTATAACTATCAGCTGGATTTTGCATTTTAAAAACTAACATCTGAGATACCAGCTTTGTTTCTGCAATTACTATTATTTATGAAAATGTATTCTTTTTGTTGAAGTATTATGTTCATTCTTATTCTAATGTGCTATGTACCAAGGACTTAAAGACCTTATAATTCATTCATTATTTGATTAAATGTTTTCATTCTTTCTATGTATATATGCTAGTATGTATTCATAGTATATATGTCAGAGGCACTAAGCCTTTATAACTCCTTATTCTATGTCTAATGGTAATTTTACACACTTAACAAGTTCTTTCTGTTATAGATAGGAAGGTAATAGTGACCATGTGCTAGAATACCAATGATCACTAGGTTCTGAACACTGCTCTCCTTCACTTTCACATTTCATTCTCATGTCTCTTCTGAAAGCACAAAATTTATAAAACTCAAAAAAGCAATAGGAATCTCTTTATGCTTTTGCCAAGGAATATGTACATAAGCACCTTAGAACCAAACCTAGGAATTATTAGGAAGTACCCTTGTGTTGAAACAAAATAGAGCATGCTCAGTTTTCTGACCATTTTCTCTGCCCCTTAGGTGTTGGTTTTAATTTTTTCCAGTAAGGCTCTATTTTCTTGTCTTGGCAAGGCAGTTCTAGGACTTGAACCCAAGGCCTTACACATACTAGGTAAATACTGTATGCTGAGCCATGTCTCCCACTTTTATTCCCTGTTTCTATTTCCCTATTATCTCTATTGAGAATCTGACTTAGGCCAATTTCATGAGATAACAAATTTAGCAATAACAAAACAGGCCTTACATTTCACCATTTTACTTCAATTTAAGTTCTGAGTAATATCTTCTTACTTTTCACAGATACTGTACATAAATTTGCCAAGGACATAAATGTACTTCTTTTTTTTAATAATTGTAATAAGATTTATCTTATTTTAATGTGTGTGTGTGTGTGAGGTGGTGCTCGTGCATGCGTGAGTGTGTGTGTGTGTGTGTGTGTGTGTGTGTGTGTGTGTGTGTGTGTG